>PVHP010003950.1:0-74743 GCA_004024765.1 Zapus hudsonius | reverse complement strand
CCCCTACTTTTTCCTCTAGCAGTTTCAGAGTTTCAGGTCTGATATTAAGGTCTTTGATTCATTTGGACTTGATACTTGTGCATGGAGAGAGAGAAGGATCTATTTTCGTCCTTCTACATATAGATATCCCGTTTTCTCAGAACCATTTGTTAAAGAGGCTGCTTTTCTCCAGTGAGTATTTTTGGCCTTTTTGTCAAAAATCAGATGGCTGTAACTGGGTTTGCATCGGGGTCCTCTATTCTGTTCCATGCTGTTTTTATTACTGTGGTCTGTAATACATCTTAAAATCAAGGTATGGTGATTCTGCCTTATTTTTGTTGCCTAGAATTGTTTTGGCTATTTGAGTTTTTTTGTGATTCTAAATGAACTTTAGGATTGTCTTTTCTATTTCATTGGAATTTTGATGGGGATTGTATTAAATGTGTAGATTGGTTTTAGTAAGATTGATGTTTACACAATATTGATTCTTCCAATCCAAGAACATGGGATGTCTTTCCATTTCCTAGTGTCTTCTGCAATTTCTTTTGAGTGTTTTAAAGTTTTCATTATAGAGGTCCTTCACTTCCTTGGTTAGGTTTATTCCAAGGTACCTTATATTTTTTGAGACAACTGTGAATGGGAGTGTTTCCCTGATTTCTTCCTTGGACTGTTTGTTGTTAGTATATAAGAAGACTGCTGATTTTGTGGGCTTATTTTGTATCCCACTATGTTGCTAAAAGTATTTACCAGCTCTAACAGTTTGCTGGTAGTTTTCTGGGTCTCTTATGTATAGAATCATGTCATCTGCAAATGGTATTTTGATTTAGTCCTTTCAATTTTTCCCTATTTAGTATGATGTTGGCTATAGGTTTGTCTTTGATGGCCTCTATTATGTTAAGATACATTCCTTCTATTCTCACGTTCTTTAGTATTTTTACTATGAAGGGATGTTGGATTTTATCAAGTGTCTTTTCCACATCTATTGAGATGATCATGTTATTTTATTTGTCCTTCAGTTCATTTATATAGTGTATTACATTTATCAATTTGCATATGTTGAACCATCCTTGCATCTCTGGGATAAAACCTACCTGATTGGGGTGAATGATTTTTTTGATGTATTCTTGTATTCTGTTTGCCAGTATTTTGTTAAAAATTTTTGCATCTATTGGTCTGTAATTTTCTTTTTTTTTTTCCTTTTCTTTTCTTTTTTCTTTTGTCCTGTCTTTGTCTGGTTTTGGTATCAGTGTAATGCTGGCTTTTTATAAGGAGTTTGGTATTTTTCTTTCCTTTTTTTATTTAATGGAAAAGTTTGAGAAGCATTGGTATTAGTTCAGTGAGTGTCTGGTAGAATTCAGCAGTAAATCCATCTGGGCCCAGACTTTTTTAAATAGGGAGATTTTTTTTACAACTGCTTCAATCTCCAGGCTTGTTTTAGGTCTGTTTAAATGATTTATCTCATCTTGATTTAATTTTTGTAGGCTATGTATATCAAGGAAATCATCCATTTCTTTCAAACTTATTGGATATATGTTCTTACAGAATGTCCTTATGGTTTTCTGAATTTCATTGGTGTTTGTTGTAATGGTGCCTTTTTCATCTCCGATTTTATTTATTTGTATCTCTTCTTTCTTCCTTTTGGTCAGATTTGCTAAGGGTTTAACAATCTTGTTTATCCTTTTAAAGAACCAACTCTGTTTCATTGGTTCTTTGTATTGATTTTTGGTTTCTTTTTCATTAATTTCTGCTCTAATATTTATAATTTTTTTCTGTCTACTGTCCTTATTTTCCTTCAATTGCGGTGGATAGCTTTGCTGGATATAGTATTCTTGGCTGACAGTTGTTATCTTTCAGGACTTGAAATACATAACCCCAAGCCCTTCTGGCTTTTAAGGTTTGTGTTGAGTAATCTGCTGTTATCCTGATGAGTTGCCTGTATAAGGTCCTTGATGCTTCTCTCTTAGGTTTTTCAATATATTTTCTTTGATCTCTGTGTTCAATAGTTTAATTATAATATGGCATGAAGAGGTTCTTTCCTGGTTTTGTCTGTTTGGTGTTCTAAATGCTTCCTATGTCTGCATTGGCACCACTTTCCCTATGTGGGGAAATTCTCTTCTATGATTTTGTTGAAAATACCTACTATGCTCTTAGAGTAAAATTTTTCTCCTTTAACCATACCCTGAATTCTTATGTTTGATCTCTTGATAGTGTCTTGAATGTCTTGAAATTTCTATTCGCACCTTCCTATTAGTTTGTCTTTCTCTTTGTTGAACTATTCTAGTTCTGCCACCTTGTCTTCCAGTTTAGATATTCTGTCCTCACCTCGATCCATTCTGTTGGTGAGACTTTATACAGAGGCTTATATTTGACTTACTATGTTTTTCATTCTAATTAGATTTTTTTTTGGGGGGGGGTTGTTGAGGTAGGGTCTGTAGCCCAGGCTGACCTGGAATTCACTTTGTAGTCTCAGGGTGGCCTTGAACCCATGGCAATCCTCCGATCTCTGCCTCCTGAGTGCTGAGATTAAAGGCATGTGCCACCACACCTAGGTGAAATTTCTTTTTTTTTTAATATTTTATTTATTTATTTGAGGGGGGGGCAGACAGAGAGAGACAGAGAGAATGGGCACAACAGGGCCTCCAGCCACTGCAAATGAACTCCAGACACATGCGCCCTCTTGTGCATCTGGCTTTACATGGGCACTGGGGAATCGAACTCAGGTCCTTCTGCATTGCAGGCAAATGCCTTAACCGCTAAGCCATCTCTGAAATTTCTTTATTATTTCTATTTCCTTAGTCATATCTTGTATTGACCTCCTGATTTCCTTAAGTTGGTTTCCTGTGTTCTCTGTCTGGAGTTTGTTTTTTTCTTTGATTTCTTTGAACATAGTTTTAAAATTATTCTTTTAAATTCTTTGTCAGCCTTACTGAAGGTCATTTCTTATGGATTTATAATTTTGTATGTAATTATATTGTGTTGAATTTTTTTTATAAAAGCCAGCACCCACTTTTTAAAAAATATTTTATTTATTCATTTTCAAGCAGAGAGCGAAAGAGAGAGAGAGAGAGAGAGAGAGAGAGAGAGAGAGAGAGAGAGAGAGAGAGAACGAACCAGGGCCACCACCTTGTGGGTCTGGCTTATGTGGGTCCTGGGGAACCGAATCTGTGGCCCCAGGCACTGGAGGCAAGCGCCCTAACTGCCGAGCCATCTCTCCAGCCCATAATTGTGTTGAATTTTTGTGTTTCTTGCATTATAATGTAGAGATTTTTGCATCTTGAATTAGTTCAGTGCTTGGGTTTTCCTAATAATCTGCTGTATTCTTTCATGTGTGGTTCAGAAGTTATGTATCTTCAAGGTTGGAGCCTAATGTACCATGTGTGGCTCTTATATTATTCCCACAGTGACCACAGAAGTGACCCAATGAGTTGCAGTTGCCTACTATGTAAATATTCTAGTAGCTTGGTTGGAGCAAAATTCAGTTCCAATATACTAATGGTAATATAAACATATAAACAAAACCAGCACAAGGTATTTATGCAAGGGCAGGGATTAAACTGGTAATCTTTTTTTTTTTCCTTTTTTTTTCTTTTTATTGTCCATAATGAATTACAACATTTAGTGGGCAAACAATGAGTTGTTACCCCCAATTCCCCGCTGCCCTCTCCTCCCCCCTCCACTGGATAACCTCCTCCATGGGTTGTCTGGATCAGTCCTTGTGACAGGACCATGGATAGCCTAGTATTCAGCCAGGTTCTCCTGGCCATGCCTCTGGATAGTCTCCCCCACCACGGTTCTCACAATCTTTCTGCCCCCTCTTCCGCATAGTTCCCTGAGTCGTGGTGGATGAGTATTAAGGCTGCTTTAAGGTTGTGAGTTTAGGGGTCTTTGTGTCGAAAATCGTTGGTTTCTGTCTCACTGGCTTATCCTGTGTTGATTGAATGGCTGTGGCTGTGGGTCCCTTGTTCATCCTGTTATTCTCTGCGGGGTTCCATTTGGATCCTCCATGATATGACTGTGGTGGCTCCTCTCTTGCCAGAATCTCAGCTATTGGCCTACGGTCGGTTGGTAGGGTTAGATGGGCCCCAGCTCTCTCGCTGCATCCTGAAAAATACAAACACAATCTCCATTGGAGAGTGAGATCAGTATAGGTTAACAAATATACACAATTCTGGATTACCTAGATTCTATTTTTAGTAGCCTCCCTGTCACTCACTCCCATAGTGCATCTTGTCTTGGGATTCCGAGTATGGGATCCGGTGCCTATCGCCCTAAATCCCTAGTTCCAGACAAGGGGTCCCTCTCACTAAGTGGAAAATTGGCCAAATTTGAAAGCTGTTGATTGTCTCCCCCAGGCCCAGGCTCCTCCATTACACAAGTGCTCCTTTATTGGTTCGCCGTTCCCTCCTAGTAGGAGGTGTAGTCAGCCTACTCATGGCCGCAGATTGTGTTTTGTGTCAGTGGTCTCTGTTTACTCCAGCTGTCGTTGATCATTTTCCCCTGGCAGCCTGTGCAGTGCCTTCCAGCACTACACTAACTGCCTTCTGGGGGCTGGATACCATTCCGGACGTTGAAGGGTTTCTCGATGCTGATCGATGGCAGTCTGTGGTTTCTTCAGTAACAGGGTTTTGCCTCCGGCCTGGGGAGGGCACTCAAGAGTTTTGACAGAATTCTGTCTTGTTGTTGGAATCTCATGAGTCTCTTTGATCAACAGCTCAGGGAGGGAAGGAACCACTGGTTGGGAACCAGGGGTTGTCAGGCTGATCTAATTATTCACAGGCTTACACTCTTTCCCTAAACTGGTAATCTTAACAAAGTCAAAGTTCCTACAGGTTTGTGTTTACTCACACCCTTAGTCCTGTTGACTGGGAGCCTGAGATTTCTGGTTTATGCTGGGTTCCAGGTCAGCTTGGGACCAAGGGAGACCCTGCCCCCAAGAAAGAAGAAAAAGAAAACAAGGCACTATAAATCAAGAGATATCAAATGTGACAAATTCCTTTTCAAAACCCAGCTTATGTAAGAATGGCAAAGCCAACCAAAAGGTACATCAATCAACTGTAGCTGTCCCTTTTACCTCTAGGTATGGTCTCCCCCACTCTGAGCATGAGGCTGGCTCTCTACCTTCAGCTGTGTGCTACCTGGGTTCATGAATCTGCTTTTTAGATCAGTTGTGTTGACTGCTGTGTGGTCCTGGGTGCTCTGTTGTCTTGGATTCCCCATGTGTCCAGTGATTGTGCTCCAGGTCCTGGTGATTAATGGCTGGGTGGGTACCAGAAGCTGCTGCAAAGCTGCTCCCTGTTAGCCTCTTCTGGGGCTGCCCAGCTGATACCAGCCGTCTCCGTCTTCAGGTTTTTTGACTTTACAAGGCCAGGGTAAGTGGAGAATTCTCTGGCCATTGCTCTACTCCCGCCAGGTCAGGCAGGTTCCCAGCATATGTAGCTCCTCCAGGCCGAATGCTGGAGTGCCAAAGTTGACCACCAGTGTGATGGTTGCCAGAAGCCCAGGCTCTCTCCTGTTTCTCTGCTGGGGCTAAAGAGCTCCCACACACTTTCAGCAAAAAGGTGTATTCTGCGGTTTCTCCCCCCACACACACACACCAGGTTGCTTTAGTGTGGCTACATCCCTGCCATCTTGACCAGAGGTTCCTACTTTTTTTTTTTGTTTAAAAAAAATATTTATAAGCAAAGAGATGCACACATGGTTGTGGGGGGAAGCGTATGGATGCACCAGGGTCTCTAACCACTGCAAATGAACTCCAGGTGTATGCACCACTTTGTGCATCTGGCTCATCTGTGTACTGGGGAATTAAACCCAGGTCTTTAGGTTTTGCAGGTAAGCATCTTAACCACTTAGCCATCTCTTCTGTCCTTCCTTTACTTTTCTTGACTTATTAGCTGCACAGCTTGAACTTTCAACAGCAGATCCAGAACCAGAAAGTCACAATGGCCCAGCTTCTGTGATACACCAGTAGTTGAAAAGAAATTTAGCTCTTATTTTGTATAGCTATTAGCTTACATTAGTTTTCCTATTCTGGCTTTTAGCCAGAAAAAAAAAAAACATCCACTACTCACATGCTTATAGAGATGGGAGCATTTTCTTAAGTGCCTTCAGCCACAGGCTGGTCTGTCAGGGAGAGATTTTTGCCCAACCTGGTCAGATAATAGGGGGATTTCAGATAGCCAAAGGATTCTAATTTAGAACAGCTCAATCTTGTCTTTGTTTTAAGCTATATTATGCTGACTTGCCACGTCTGTGTAGACAGAAAAATACATTGTTCTTCGCTTACCTTTCTTTTAATGGGAAGCCAGAGTATGTTAAATCATGTTACTGCCCACCTGCTAATTTCTGTCCTCCATGTTTTCTTTAGAATGTCACGATGTTTCTGTGGATTGTCGTCTGACAGCCACTTTCACGAAGTAAAACATTCATGGCTCTGTCACTTCAGTCGTAACCAAGTCAGAGATCCTAGCTAGGCTCAGGGAGAGCCCTTCTCGAATGGGAGGATTGGCCCATCCAGCTCTGGGGGATCTGACACCCTGAGGATAGCCATTAGTGCCTTCCTGCAGTGCAAGTAGTTACCATGGCCACTGTGCAAGGTACCTTCCTTGTTTTCTACTTTGATCAGACAGTGAACTGCTAAAAAATGCTCACTTTCCTGCAGTGCCTTTGAGCTGAAATAATTGTCCCAAGTATGCTCATAGTATGTGTGACAAGACCACAACTGGGTAAAGCTCACAGGAGGCAGAGACTGAGTCACTCTAAGCTTCTGGCCACTGACCATGTGACAGTCTTTTCCTTTGCAGATAGTAGCTGGATAAGTGGCTGAGGACTGGGCAGAAAGAGATGTCAGTCAGCAACCCCAGCTAGCCAGCATAGGGGAGTGCCCTGGATGTGGTGCTGGGCTCTCCTGTGGGGAAGCTATTAGCACAGAAGAGACTGAAGTGTGACCTTGGTGACAGTACAGTATTGGGACAGTAGTTTTAGCGTGCCTTTACATTGTCAACAGCCACTAGCCTGGTTATCTTTGACCGTATTTATTGTATAGAATTCTGTGAGGCTTACAATTAAAACACAGCTTTAGGACTGGGGGAATGGCTTAATAGTTACAGGCATTTGCTTACAAAGTCTGCCGACTGGTTCCCAGTACCCACAAAAACCCAGAGAGATGCTGGCCATGATGGTGCACACCTTTAATCCTAGCACTCAGGAAGCTGTGAGTTCGAGGCCAGCCTGAGACTACATAGGAACTTCCAGGTCAGTCTGGGCTAGAGCAAAACCCTACCTCAAGAAACCAAAAAGCCAGATGCACAAAGTGACACTTGCATTTGGAGTTTGTTTGCAGAGACAAGAGGCTCTGCAGTGCCCATTCTCTTTCTGCTCACAAATAAATAAATTAAAATATTTTTATTTATTTGCATGCAGAGAGAGGTAGAAGATAGACAGAGAGAATGGGTACACCAGGACCTCGAGCCATTGTAAATGGAATCCAGATGCATGCACCACTTTGTGCTTCTGGCTTTACGTAGGTACTAGGGAATTGAACTTGGGTTGTTAGACTCTGTAGGCAAGCACCTTAACCACTGGGCAATCTTTTCAGCTCAATAAAATATTTTCCAAAATAAAATAAAGCACAGCTTTTGAAGAAGGCTTATAGTTTTTCCTTTTCCAAGATGTCTTGCTTGTGAATTTCTTCTTTAACAAAATTCTCATCTTCTCTGTTGTTTGAAAATATAACTTGATGGGCTGGAGAGATGGCTCAGCAGTTACTGGCTTGCAAAGCTTGATGGCCTGGGTTCAATTCCTTAATACCATGTAAAGCCAGATGCACAAAGTGGTACATGTGTCTAGAATTTGTTTACAGTGGCAAGAGACCCTGACACACCCATACTCAACTCTCTTTCTTTGTTCCTCTTTCTCTGTGTCTCTCTCAAATGAATAAAATATATATATATATATATATATATATATATATATATATATATATATATATATATATAAACTTAAAGGGAATGAGAGACATCATTCTTGAATAGCTTGTGGCACCAGTTAAGTTAGAATTTGGGTCCTGCTCCTTTTTCTCAGGATCAACCACTAGAAAAAAACAGAAGTCCCTACTCTTTCAAAACTTAATTTCTAGTCAGGCCTGACACTGCAGACCTGTAATTCCAACTACTCAGGAGGCTGAGGCAGGAGGAGCGTAAGTTCAAGACCAACCTACACTTACAGAGTGGGTTCAAGGTCAGCCTGAACAACTTAGTAAGACCCTATCTCAAAAGTAAGAAGTGAAAATAAGAGGGCTGTGGATAGAGCTTAGTGGGAGAGTGCTTAACTAGCATGCAAAAATAATTGAGCAAAAAATTTACTTAGTGTTACCTATATTAAGATTTTAACTGCAACACTGTTGGGATCTTGAGATGTCATAGTCTAGTTGTGATTCTTTTATCTTGGGTTGAAATGCATAGGAAAGCACCTCTGACATCTCAGAAAGTGAGTCCTAAAGGTTGGGTGGAACAGGATCCAAGGCCCTGGTGCTGCTCTAGCTTTAGGAATTTGCCCCCAGGTTAGTACACAGCACTCAGGGCTCCTCTAGGATTCTTGCTCAGTGAAAGGTTCCTTTTGTAGACTGAGGTTGGATTAAGATTTGGTTTATTTAGCCAGACATGGTGGTGCACACCTTTAATCCTAGTGCATGGGAGGCAGAGGTAAGGAGGGTCAACTGTGAGCTTGAGGCCAGCCTGAAACTGCAGAGTGAGTTCCAGGTCAGCCTGGGCTAGGATGTGACCTACCTCAAAAACAACAAAAAATAAATAAAGATTTGATTTATTTAACAGGGAGGTGAGGGGAGTAATAAGGTTGAATGTGATTTTAGGACTTTTTTTTTTTCAGGAGATTTTTGCAGGTTAGCTCTGAAGTAGTACTGTGATATTTCCGTTTTCAATTTGATTTTTTCTTTCTGTTAAGATAAAAAAAAAGTTTGTTAGTACTTGGTGATTCCTTGAAAGAACATATTGCTATAAGAAATAAGGAAATTTGAGGCTGGGAATATGGCTCAGCAGTTAAAGGCACTTAAGCCTGCTATTTGTAGCTGTAAGAGGCCCTGGCAAGCTCATGCCCACACATATACATAAATAAACACAATAAAAGAAATTTGTTTAAAAATTAAAATATGATTTTCCATATTATTTTGAAAGCTTGAATTATGAGGATATTATGACACACTTAAATATTTATTTAGTTTGGAAATGTTCTCCTTTGTTTAATTAGCTTATTTATATTTGATACAATTTTTATTGTAACCACAGTTAATGAGCTGTAACAATGGGAATTATTCCTAATCCTTAAGAAAAGAAAGGAGTTTGGACTTCATAGGATGTGTATATTTTCATGTACTAGGAGGACATTTAAAATATTCTCAAATGGTTAAAACTCTGAGCTGTTTTAAAAACATTACCTGTCAGTGTCTGAATTTCTTTCAGAAATCAAAAAAAAATTTTTTTTCGGGCTGATTGGATGCTTTCTAAAATTTCTTTCAGGTAAAAGTGCAGTTTTAAAGTGTCTCCTGGATATTCATAAAATCTTTCAGGAAAATGACCCAGCGTACATCCTGAATGACCTCTACATCTCGGACTATTGTGTGTGGATTCAGAAAGCCAGGTAAACTGCCTCACTTGAAGATTTCTATATTCTTACATTTAAAAAAAAATACTTTTATTTTTTCATTTGCAAGCACAGAGAGATAGAAGAGAAACAGAAAGAATGGGTACACCAGGGCCTCCAGCTACTGCAAATGAACTCCAGATACATTTGCCATTTTGTGCATCTGGCTTTATGTGGGTACTAGGGAATTGAACCTGGGTCATTAGGCTATGAAGGCAAGAGCCTTAACTGTTGAGCCATCTCTCTAGCCCGATTCTTTCATTTTTTAAACACCAGGTACCTAGGAAAAAGAAAGTGAAAATGCCTGGGGAATACATTTTAAGTGAGAGCAGCTCATATAGTTACCAAGCACTTTAGAAATAGCTGCATTATGGGGTAGAAGGATTGCCACAAGTTCAAAGCCAGCCTGGGCTACAGGGCCTATAAAAATACTTTTAAAAGAAAAGTAGAAAAATAGCTAGATTCCCACAGGGATCTTGGTGAATTTGCTTAAGGTATATGTTAATGAATTAAAGTTCATTTTGTTGCAGGACATTGGTATTGTTAGTTGGGTATTTGTATTAGCTACTTTCTCTGTCTCTGGGACAGAATATCTGATAGAAACAGCTACAGAGGAAGGCTTTATTCTGGCTTCCAGTCTAGAGGGTAGACTCCCTCTTATCAGGGAAGACATGGTGACTGTCCATGTGGCTCTGACCATGGTGGCAGGAGCCTGTGGCATGGCTTTTTCACATCTTGGCAGATCTGGAAGTAGTGAACGGATTAAAAGGGAGGCCAGGCTGTAGCCCTCAAAGGTCCACCACTAGTGACCTGTGTCCAAAAGCTAGGTTCCATGTTCCAAAAGTTCCACAACCTCTAAACAGTGCCACTAGCTAGGAACAGGTGTTCAGACACCGAAGGCTGTGGGGCACATTCCACATTCAAACCTTAAAAGTGTCCATGTAGAACACTATGGCTATTCATTGTTATACTCTCAACTGTCCAATAGGAAATCTGAAGACTGGGTACATGAACACACAAAATAAATGGATGAATAATTTTTTCAAATGTTCTTTACGCCATGTGTGGTGGAACACACCTTTAATCCCAGCACTCTGAAGGCAGAAGTAGGAGGATCACCATAAGTTTGAGGCCAGCCTAAGACTACATAGTAAATTCAGGTTAGCCTGGGCTAGAGTGAGACCCTACTTCAACAAACAAAGAGACAAACAAAAATGTTCTTTGGAAAAAAAAATACAACCTTCACAGCCAAGTAGCATGGTTTTTGCTAAGACAGGTCTTGAAGTGCCTAAACACTCACCATTGGCTCCAGTTCTTGACATGTCAAGTTTTATGGGCATATAAAGCATTTGCCAGTGCCTCAGTTAAGGAGATATAATAGGTTATTTATTACTTTGCAAATACAACAAAATTATATTTAGTGAAGGAGCTTAGACCTGGCCAAGAGCTGTTAATTGGAAACTGAAAGAAAGCTCTTGATTCCTAGATGATGTAGAACAAGATGGCAAAACATCATTGGTGACTTAAAAGAAAAATAATGATGATGGTTTTATTACTACAATTGGTAAATGAATATTTCTGTATAGATTTAATACCTTCTTTTTTTTTAATTCCACCCCTCCCCTGGGCTTCTTAAAAACCTGGAGGAGAAATTCCATCCACCCTGGCAGCTCTTCTTGGCAGCTGTCCCATAGTCCTGGCATCTGTGTTGGGTCTCCATTGTAACCTACAGGGCCTCATGCAGGGACTTCCAACAGCCCTGTTCCACATTGCCCATGGCCATTAAAAAAAAACACATTGCAAATTTAATAACCCTCCTGTCCTTATTTCCTCCATAGTACCCTGTGAACCACCAGTTTGTTAACTGGGAGGGGGGGGGATAAAGCCAACTTTGAAGAGCAGGACAGTCCTTCAGGATTCAGGCCCCTTACCTTCATCTTCAAGAATCTGCATTCTTCCTGCTGTCCCTCTTCAGAACTGGCCTAATCTCAATGGTTGTAATTTCTCAGACAATTAAAAGTTCAGCAGTTCAACTGACAGTTCAGCAGTTTTGACCCAAAGATTTCCTTTCTTTCTGTGCCGTGTCCATCTGTACACAGCAGTCCATTTCTATGCAAAGCAACCCCACACAAGTTCTCAGGACACAAGCAGAGCAGAATGCAGCAAGCCTTTCACACAAACTGCTTCTAGACCAGTCCTGACAAAGCTCTTTCCCTCATAAGCTAAACCTTACAGTCCATAGTGCTTACTGCATTCAGGTCTTTCAACTCCAACCAAAGTAGTCCATCAAGGTGTACTTACAGCACTGTAAGTCGTTTCTTAGTTCAAGGTTTCACATCTTTCCTCATTTCTCCTGCAAATCAGTTCCAAAAGGCGAAAAGCCACACAGTCAGGTTTCTAGTAGTAATGACCCCACTTCTCAGTACCAATTTTACTGTTGGAGTTAGACTCAAGTTGCTGGAAGAAAGCATCTGGACAAAAGCAGCTTGTGAGATGAAAGGGTTTATTTTGGCTTACATACTTGAGGGAAACTCCATGATGGCAGGGAAATGTGGCATGAGCAGAGGCTGGACATCACCTTTGCCATAGCAGGTAGCAAACAACTACAGGAAGGTGAGTTCTATTTCTTATTTCTGTTCACAAGGAAGCAATATGTTACAAAGTCCAATATGAAAAGCCTGTGACTGTACCTGTAGTGTGGACCATGCTCTGGGATTGCTTGAGACTGTGCCTGATGACATACAATGGGTGGTATCAGTGTTTGTGGTGGACATCTAGATTTGGCCAGATGGAAAACTGAATCTTTAATCCCTGGGGTCATACTGGCCTGCCATCACTTCATTTGATCCTCCTGCTAATTGAGTTTAGAAGTACTCTCCTGCCATATCCTGTGGGTGCTCTCATTTTCATAATAAAATCAAACAGAAACTGTCTGTGTGGGTTGTTATTTCTGAGGGTAGGGTTTTCACAAATGTGTAATGAGCATTGAGATTTTTGCCAGGATCCCATTTCTATGTGTATTTGTCTCTCTGTGGCATTCCATATTAACTAGAAAAGATCACATTGTATTAAACAGGAAGATGGAGGTACTCAAGTGGATGTTCACTTTTTTTTTCCACTTGGTTTTAAGTTGTGAAAAATAAGGCAGGATTCTTAGGTTCTCAGTCTGATGCTAATTTTTTTTTTTTTTTTTTTGGACAGAAATGTAATGTGCAGGAGGAGTGGGCGAGGAGAGGTTAATGTGCAGAGTAGATGAGGAGAGGAAGATGTAGAATGAGCTCTTCCAGGTATACTGTTACAATGGTCTCTTCTACTTGACCAATTTGCACATAGTTTTCTTTATCTAAATAGGTTCTATTTCTAATTTAATAAAGTAAAATGATAACCCAACTAGTTTTTCTCTTCGAAATAATGCATTTCTCCATTTACCTAATTTTTACTAAGATTCTTTCATCCTTAGTTTTACAAGCATAGTTTGTGCTTTCTCATACCATTATAGTAATGTTCTTATTTCTTTTTTTTGTTGTTGTTGTTGTTGTTTTTGTTTTTGAGATAGGGTCTCACTCTTCACTATGTAGTCTCAGGGTGGCTTTGAACTCATGGTGATCCTCCTACCTCTGCCTCCCAAGTGCTGGGATTAAAGGTGTGCATCACCATGCCCGGCTATAGTGATGTTCTTATTTCTTTGTAACTATATTTCACTATCTTTATCTTCGTCATCTGGCTGCTTGTGGACAGTTAGTGGAATCTTGTACCTTACCCATATGTTTGAAACTAGTTGTGGGCTGGGGACACGGCTCAGTGGTTAAACTGCTTGCTGCATGAGCATGGGGGCCTGACTTTGGGTCCCTGGCACCCACATAAAGTATTGGGCGTGGCAGCATGCATCTCTAATCCCAGGTGCTGAGGAGGCAGATCCCCAGCGCTTGCAGCCAAGCTTGTCTAGCCCAGTTGATGAGCTCAGAATTCAGTGAGAGACCCTGTCTCAAAAAGTAAGGTGAAGAATGATAAGGTTTGATGTTGACCTCTGGCTTCCACATACGTGCACACATACATGTACTACACATATATAGACATGTAATTTATACACCCATAAACATACAAAAAATAGTTACATATTTTCTTTAGTCTGAATTTGATGTTTTTTATTATAGTAATAAAAACTATACATTTTTATTTGCAAAACCAGTGTAAAATTCTGATCTCCACAAAAAGACAGCATTCAATTCTATAGCCAGACTGTTACCTTAGCAAGCGCTTGCTGGAATGCGTTCTCACTCTGAATTAGTGAAGTAATACCAACAGTTAATGTAAGTCTTGCCTGACTATGAGGTATTCATTTTCCCTGAGATAATCTGAATGCTGTAGAGAATACAGGAAAACTCTTGAATTCCTATGTGAGTTACAATGTCTACAAACTATTTTCCTTGAAAAAATGATACTCACTATCAATCACATATGGAATTATGAGCATGGTGCCCACAGCAACAGACACTCCCTCATGCCCACTGCATGAAGAATGCTGAGGTGATTTGCTTGAGGTCATGGTTTATAACAGGCCTGGGACGGTCTTCCAGTTTTGCATGTTTTTCCACCTATAAAAGGAATATGGAAGAAAAATCAAAGAGAAAAAAAAAACTATTCCTAGAGGGAAGGAATTTAATGAAACATTTGTGAGGTTTTTTTGTTTGTTTGTTTGTTTTCATAGACGGGGGTAATCTAAGTCTTTGTTTCTTTCCCTCTAGAACATCAAACACCATATGGGAAAGTGCCCATTTGGGCTCGTCACAGTTCTTTATATGCACAGCAAATTTTACTTGAACTGAATGGGGCCTATTTGTGTCAGCTGAAGGAATAGTTTTCACGTTTTAATATAAGTCGTGCATTAAAAACTGTGAATCAGTTCTAGCTTATCTTTATTGAAGTTTTCAGCTGTATTTAATATCAGATTTCTTCCTGTCTGATTCTTTTCTGGTGGGCTGCCATTATTAGTAGCTTTGATGGGTCTCACCCTCTGGAAGTTTTGCAGTTCACACCCTTTAACTTCTGAAACATTTTAAAATGACAAGAGATAAAATGAGGTGCTATTGTAGTTTGCTACATAGAACATTTTGGTTTTAGTTGTTTCATTTATATGTTTGTTTATTTAGTGGTGCTGGGCCTCACATGTTTTGTTTTTAAAAGAGACTAATGTATCAAATTGCTTTTTCTCTTAGTATAGTTTTTGTTTTTGTTTATTTGTCATGCTGGGAATTACACCCCTTGCCCTGCACACAAAAGGCAAATGCTATACCTGAGCAAACCTCCAGCTCATCTAGTGTAGCTTTTTAAAGGTAAGTTGTTGTGGAGAAAAGAAACAAATCTGTTTGAAATGCTAAACCCATTTGCATAGCTAATACTTTTGGTGTGTTTAGTTTTCCCCACTTTTTAGAATACATTTCCTCCAAATGTAGTCTTATGACCCTGTGGACACTAAAGAGTATGCCGTTGAACACACATTGTGGGAGCAGAATATTATGTTTGCTCCAACACATCACCACACTGGGGAAGGACAGGCACTGGGGAAAACCTAGGAGGATGCACAGCAAGCCTCAGCGTATAGGAGAAGGCTTCCTGCTGTGATTTGAAGGTTGCCATGTACTGAGACTTGGTGCCAGTCCAGCGGTGTTGAGAAGTGTAGGACCTTCAGAGATGATTGGGTATTTAGGAGTGATGGCTGTCTTTCTGTGAGGCACAGGGGTTGCTATAAATTGGGCTGCTTCTTGTCTCCTCTGCCCATCCCATTCCTATCTGCTCTTCTGCCTTGTGGGGCCTGCATGTGGCTCTCACGAGAAGCTGAGCAGATACAGTGCTGTGCTCTTAGCTCTCCTGAACTGGGAGCTAAAATAAACCATTATAAATTACCCAGCCTCCTGTATCCTATTTGAGCAGAAAATTGATTAAGACATTTTGGAGAAAAACTTTCAGTTGAGGTCTTCAAGGTCAGTAGTAGTTTGTCAAAGGTCTGGGCTATAGCTCAGTGGTGGAGCTCTTACCTACTTACCGTGTGTTTCATCCCAAATTTATGCCAGGAATGGTGGCACAATCCTATAAGAATAGGACTCATTATTTTTGTATTTTGCCCAGGTAGACTACTTAATATATTTGAGGGAGCTTAGACAAACACTGGCTGGGTGTCCTGAGGATAGAGAAGAATGTTGTGAGGTACAAAAAGCATCCTGTAGAGCACTTGAACCTTCTTTCTTCCTGGTTGGAGGAAAAAACCATGGAATAAACCATCAACCTAAGTAAGGTTATTACAGAGTCACTGAAGTACCAGTTTTCCTTCCTCCTGTTTTTTCCCCATTTTCTTATGTACTCAAGAAGATTGAAAAATTGTAATGGATCAGTTGTATTTCCTAAAGCTTTTTTTGCCTGTTGAAATGTGTAGGACCCTTCTTCTTTGATGGGAGAGTTACCTGAATCTAGGTTGAAAAGGTTATGTAAAAAGAAACTACAACAAAAAGGATACTTTGCTTTTCAAATATATATATAAAGAATAGCACTCAGAAGGCAAAGGCAGGATGATCAAGAGTTTGAGGCCAGCCTGAATTACATTGTGAGATCAAAAATGTCCTATCAATTCAAAATAGTTAAGGCTGGAGATGGCTCAGTGGTTAATTTGCTTGCCGCAAAGCCTAATGACCTGGGTTCCCCAGTACCCACATAAAACCAGATGCACAAAGAGGCATATACATCTAGAGTTTGATTGCAGTGGCTAGAAGCCCTGGTGTACTCATTCTGTCTGCCTCTCTCCTCTCCTCTCCAGGAAGACTGGGGCATCATGATCCAAGCATAGGGGGTGGGAGCTTGAGCCATGGCAGTGAGAAGGAAAGACACTGGTGGGCCAAATAAAGAAATGAGTGAGTGCTGGGAAGATGGCTCCACAGGTAAAGGCACTTGCTTACAAAGCCTACTGGCCAGGGTTCATCCTGACCTTAGGGTGTAAAGACCCTGCTTTGTAAGTCCAGGGAGGATTCTCCTGTTCTTGGCCACAGTGGGGTGATGGGTACTCGTGGAGTGTTACATGCATTGGTCCAGGGTCTGTTTCAGCAGCTATGAGAGGAACCCTTGAGAAGCTTGTACAGGACATCACTAACTACCCAAGATCATTCCAAGACAGAGCCCATGTAAAGCCCGTGGCACATGCATCTGGAGTTCGTTTGCTGGGGCAAGAGACTGTACACCTATGTTCTCTCTCTGCTCACAGATAATGTTTCAAAAGGAAAGAAGTGAGACCCATGGAAGAGTTTCTAGATGGGGTTAAGGAGAAGGGGAGGAGTGAAAGCTGAGAGCCACATTCTGACTTGGCCAGTGAACTAGACCATTGAAGGTGCATTTGCCAAGATTTAGTAATACTGGAGAGGGAGTAGGCTGGGAGCTGACTTGAGGTCTCTAAGGAAAATCAAAAAGACATGGCCAAGAACATTTGGATCACAGCTGGACAAGATGCCTGGCAGAATTTGGACAAAGAGGGGCTTTGAATTGAACAGCAAATGTAAAAATGCTGTCTGCTTGCCTGGTGCTGAGTTACATTGTGACTATAATAGTAGTCAGGAGTGGATGTGTTCCAGGTGAGGAAAATAACCGTGCACACAACACAAGGCCAACCTGCACAGCACATGCCACATGTTTTCGGCTTGTTGTGATGGAATACTAGAAAGGCAAGAAGGGATGTGAGGCTATTTATATTGTGAGCACATCTTATCCTTGTAGTGTCCCTTTTTATTGCTGAATAAGAGAGTCTCTTGTTAGTCTGCAACCTCAAGGATTTAGGAATGGGGCCAGAGAAGGACCCTTCTTACCTCCCATCAATGACCTGGAGGCTGCTAGTGCTGGACGTAGAGCCAGTTGGTAACATAGGAGAACTCAGGCTTTGACATTGGATACTGGGTACCTTAGTAGAGCCATGTGTGTCCCTCTGGACCACAACAGCAGAGGTGCAGGGCTTAGTGAGCCCTCCCATGGAAGTGAGGTTGGAAGCTTGCCCTGGCCATGGCCTCCTGGCTCACTGCTTTCTGTTGTAGTGCTACTCTGCTGTCTCGAGGCATGCTGAGGAAGAAGGACACAGCCCTGACTTTACTCATCCTGACCTTAGGTGTAAAGACCCTGCTTTGTAAGTCCAGGGAGGATTCTCCTGTTCTTGGCCACAGTGGGGTGATGGGTACTCGTGGAGTGTTACATGCATTGGTCCAGGGTCTGTTTCAGCAGCTATGAGAGGAACCCTTGAGAAGCTTGTACAGGACATCACTAACTACTCAAGATCATTCCAAGACAGAGCTGGGAGGGCTGAGGACCACCATCCCGTGTCAGCCATGTTCATATTGTGTAGCATTGAGCCTGCAGAGTGACAGGCAGACACTCCAGATGATTTTGCTTGTATATGGAAGTTACTTATCTGACAGATAGTTAAATGTTGAGTGTTACATTAGCCATGAATGATTAGCATATAGAAATATCTAGAAACAATTGTGCATAATTTCAAGCAAGTTAACCCTCCCTTGAGTTGAAATCATTCTTGCTTATTCTGGCGTGTCAAGTTGCTATCAGTTTTACTGTTTGTTTTTAATTAAATCTGCAAGTTTGTCCTGGACAGAAGTGGGTCTTATCTACATAAGTGATTATACCTGCTAGTACCCACCCCTGCCATCTGTTCAGTGTGGTTTCGTGTATAGGGTTTACTTAGTGGTGTGTCCCTTTTTGCCAGCAGCTCAACAGTGCCCACTGGGACCGTTGCTCTTCATGAGATCTCTCTTATAAGAAATGTGCCAGTAAATCAAAGATTCCAAATGTTACTGCAGACTGAAGTTGAAGTAGCCCATTGTATGGGTGTAACTGCTCCTGTCACTAAATGTATCCAGAAAACGTTAATGTTTTATATAGGGTTTTTTGTTCTTTTTATTCATTTGTTATTTTATACTTCTTTAGATAAAAATTTTACTTTATTTTTATTTTTTCTTTTTTTTCCAGGTAGGGTCTTACTCTAGCTCAGGCCGACCTGGAATTCACTGTGTAGTCTCAGGGTGGCCTTGAACTTGTGGCAGTCATCCTACCTCTGCTTCCCAAGTGCTAGGATTAAAGGCATGCACCACCATACATATTATTTTTTTAACGTAATTTCAGATTCACAGAAAACTTGCCAACTTCACGTGGCCAGTCCCTGTTATTCCAACCTTACATTGAGGGCCTATTTGTCACAGTGAGCCAGCATTGACACATTCTTATTGACCAAAGTTTATTTAGACTGCTTTATTTTTAAATTAATGTCTCTTTTCTGCTCTAGTAGACCACATTTTGCTTTGTTTTTATTAAGACTTGGAGCCCAGGGACTAGAAAGATAGCTCAGGGGCTAAAGTACTTACCTTTGATCCCTAGTACCCATGTAAAATACCACAAGTGTGGTCAAGCACATCTGTAATTGCATTGCAGGGCAGACAGAGACAAGCAGGTCCCTGGGTAACAAGTCTAGTCTAATTGGTGAGTTCTAGGCTGGTGAGACTTTGTTTTACAAAGAGGTGATTAGTGCCTGAGGAATGACACCCAGGGTTGTTCTCCGGCCTCCATATGCATGTACACACACACACACACACACACACACACACACACACACACTCCTTATGTATGAAAGAAAAAAGGAGAAAGAATTGAGCTCCAGTTAGCAGTCTCAGTTTCTTGGGGTTCTGCTCACCCAAGAGTTTCAGTGCTCTTGAAAGGTACTAAAATGCACGGCTGAGATACCCACATACCTGAGGAGCTTAATACAGACCTCTGTGTAAGTCCTTCCCCAGGGGAGGAGAGGTAGTCCTAATTGAAGATTTTCAGAAACCTTAAAATACATATTTATCACTTTTACATACATGTTATCCGGAGCATTATGATTCTTATATTGATAAAATAGTTTTGTGAAATCAAATTGACAATGCTGTACATTTTCATATTTATTTTCTTAATGTGGAGGAGTAGGTTGGAGAAGTGTGAATAAGGGTCTTGTTGAAAGATAACCGTTTTCAGAAGTGAGTAGGCATGGGGGTGCCAACCCTTTAAAAAAATTAATTAATTAATTTAGATAGAGAATGGGCACACCAGATGCATGTGTCACCTTGTGCATCTGGCTTTCCATGGGTGCTGGGGAATTGATCCTGGGTCTTTAGGCTTTGTTTGCAAGCAGATGTCTTAACTGCTGAGCTCTAGCCCCCAAGCCTGATTTTAAGAAGAAGCGTGTGTATCCAGCCCATCCTGTGGTGTTTGCTGGTAACCGAGTCTCTGTTCTTTTTTGCACCATGGGATTCTGAAGTTCTCGCATTCTTGCTGCTGACTTTTGGAGCTGTGATTTTTTTTTTTTTTTTTTGCAGTGATTTACAGTGCAAGCAGATGGGGTTTCCCTTCAGCTCCTTGTTCTGGTGTATTTCTGTTTCTCAGAGTTCTAGATCACCCAGGATCAAGTAAGAGCAGGTGCTGCTGGATCTGCTGAGGGTTTACACCCCACCATCTCCTCATGGGAATTCTCCGTGCTTCTTACTCAGAGGAGAGGCTTGCAGGGATGATGCGGCCTGCGTGTGGCCTTGCACAGAAAGTGCTCTAAGGAGAGCTTTGTCAAGAATGTCCTCTGAAGGAGCCGCAAGAAAGCTTTTCTAAAAAACTGACAACTTCAAGCACAATTTCCTTTTTTCTGCCTATTATGATTGAAACCCAATCCTTGTTATAACATAATTATCTCAACTGAAGCCAGCAGGGAGTTGCTGTCTTATTGTAAGGGGAGTGAAGTCCCCTAAATAAATAGAAGATTAATTACATTCACAGCATGTTGTGAAGGTGACAAGATTGATTGTGATCGTTTGACTTGTCCCGTTTCCTGCTCTGACTACTTTCTTGAGTAAATAGGAGCTGGGAAAATAAGAAAGAGAGCTCAAAGCATGTTGTTGGCTGGGAGTTGTTGGAAAAGGCCCTCCGTGAGGCATATCTACAGATTCTAAATAATTTCTATGGTGTTTCTTTATTAGATAATTTTATCAATTTAAAATAGGCACCTTTCTAAGAAATTATTAAATCTTAGAACATAATCTCAGAATACTTAAAGAATTTGACAGTTTTTTTGTGTATTTTTGTGGGGAGTGGGGTGGGGAAAGTTGGTTTGAGTTTTTGAACCAAGATCTTCCTATAGGGTAACCAGAACCTCATGGTTCTCTTGCTTCAAACTCCTGACTAGTGAGATCATAGCTGTTTGTTACCATGCCCAACTCAAGTTATTTTTTTTTAATATTTTGTTTATTTGAGAGAGAGGGGGGGGGAGAGGAAGAGTTGGATAGCTGTGACCTCCTGCCACTGCAAACAAACTCCAGGGCATATGTACTGCTTTGTGCATCTGACTTTATGTGGGTGCTGCAGAATTGAATCCAGGCCATCAGGCTTTGCAAGCAAGTGCCTTTAAACCACTGAGCCATCTCTCCAGCCCCTTATTTTTAAGTGGATCTCTCTCTCTCTCTCTCTATCTCTCTCTCTCTCTCTCTCTCTCTCTCTCTCTCTCTCTCAGCCTCCCTCACACCTTGTCACTCTCTCTCTTCTCCCTTCTTCCTTCCTTCCTTGCAGTGCTGAGGATGCAAACCCAAGGCCTTGCACATACTCTTTGTTGTGCTCTCAGTGAGCAACATACTCAGCCTAGGATCAGCAAAATGTCTGATTCCTGTTTAGATGTTTTCCTTTGGTTGGCCTTGTGGAAGAGTCATATTAAAGAAAATGTTAGCAGTTAGGTTTCTTACATCTTTTTTTTTTTTTTGTGCATAGGAGCCTCATGCATTTGTTAAACTTACAAAAATAAATTAGTATTTTATGAAGCAAGTCATATTCTCTATTTTGTACTTGTTTTACCTTCTGTTTTGGGAGAGTTTTATGATATTCTAAACTGGTTTTGGTTTGTTCTCCCAGTTCTCCTCTTCTGACTTTCTCAGTGAGGTGCTCTTACAAAGAACAGTTGTTTGGGGGATGCAGGAAAACTAATACACTTTTTACAAAACTATGCTTATTTTATATAAAAATGTTAAGTTCACTAATACTGTGTTCATGGCAAAAATCCCATGTAGAGGGTTATGTAGTGAACAGTTTGGGTGGTAATGTGCTTGATCTGAAGCTTTAAGGCCACCGCTTGCTTCCTGCTACAATCCTCTTTATTTCTAATGTGAATTCTAGTAGATGTTATTCTAAGGCCTGGGCAAGGAGTTGACTCTGAGAAATTAGAGCTGGGGTCCAGGTACTCTGGGCAGCCTGTGCAGTTTACACTAAGTGCAAACATGGAATGGCACTGCCAGATACACAGGGTTTCCCTTGGTGCTCCATTGCCCAGGGCAGAGAAAGGAGCTGACTGCTGAAGACAGACAGAGCCTTGGCCCAGAGACAGAATGGCTTTTCTGAGTACGCACAGCTTGGCCTTTCCTAACTTTTGCTTTGACTAGTCTTAGGAGTTATTTGTATATGTTAATTTAGGATTTTAACGAAGAAAAGTCAACTATCATTTTGAGGAAAAACAATAGAAAATTTGAAATAGGCAGTCATATGTTTTTCTGACTCAATCTCACTAAAAAAATTATTCACAGAACAAAACTTTGACATAATAAAAATCATCTAGGGTCTATGGGACTGGTGGGCTACTTTTCTATTTCTTATGTATTTTTGACATTTTATATAGGCATGTATTCCCCCATACATATATATTTTCTTAAATATGCATTTTAAGAATATAAATGCATGTTCTAATTCCTCCCCCAATGTAGCAGAATGTCATAGGAGTGAAAATAAAAAGTGGAGGTTGTATGTGATGCCAAATGAAGAAGTAAATGAGCAGAGGCATCCCTGACCCCCAGTGCAGCACAGCACACGTAGCACACAGCTAGCTCCCCAGCGCCCTTTGAATTTCTCAGCTACAAACTCGGCATTTAGAGCCAAGTAGTACCGTGGCCACTCATGCAGGAAGTCTGTCATTCTGATGCACATAAAATCACATGGCAGGAAAGGAAGGCGCACCATTGGAATGCTTTGGCCTGCACAGTTGGGAGTTGTATTCCATCCAGCACGTCAGGTGTGAGCTGCTCTGCTGAGTTGGCCTGGATGAAGTCTCGCTTTGTGTCCCAGGTAGTAAGCATGAGTTGTACCAGTTGAAGAGTGATGTTTCTTCTCACAGTGTGTTTTACTTCCTCCTGACGGTCTTGCTCTGTAAGTCAAGCACTGGTTCTTGTGGTGAGAAGATCCAGCCTTGCTCCAGTGTTCAAGAGGAGAGGAGCTTTGCTCTGTCTTGCTCTGCTTGCTCCCTTGCTAGCAGCAAGTGTGCTGTCTGTCCTCTGAAGCTCTACAGTGGAGGTTCTGCCAAGTGGAGACGTTTTTTATGTGTGTTAGAATCTTTAACTTGAGTGGGGTAATGATGGTTTTTGAAATTGCTTGCTTTCTGGCTTATCTGTTCCTTATTTCACCAGAATTAAAAGTCCCTGCAATGGGAAGGATCTGTGCTAAGGTCCTGGGCCCACAGTGCTAAAGAAAACTCAGCACTTGTAGATCTTCTGTATGGTCTCATTGGAAAAGAGGTGTTAATCAGATAACCACATATGCAGAAAGTCAGTGAAAACCTTGGGAAGTACTGAAAGAAATGTACACATCTTGACTTTGTGGTGGCGGATGGCTAGGAGGTAGAGGAGGTGTGTCAGAGAGAGAGGTGTGTGGGGAAAACTCCCTGGGGAATGCACATGTGAGAGTCCCAGCTTGTGAAGGAGGTCACTTGAGAGGGTGGACTTGAGGAAACTGTAGTGGATCCTTTATGTTCAGGGTCCTGTGATGGTTAGGAGTTCTGAGTGTGTTCACCAAATGGTAAAAGAAGCCAGTGAAAGTAAATACATGCTAGAGGAGCGTCAAGGTAAGACTGGTGTCCTAGGTTGAGCTCGAGCTGTGCGGTCAGTGCCTTCCAGTGTCCAGCATTTCCGGTGCTCGCTCTGGGTGCAGTGGGAAGCCAGTGAGCATGTTAAGTGTATAATGGGGCATGGATGGGTTTGAAAGGCAGAGTTTTTCAGGTGGGCTTCTGGTGCCCTCAGGGTCAGTGCTCCTACGAGGGAGGAAGATACAGAACTAATAGTGATGGATTGAGGAAGCACGGAAGATGGTGTCTGGGTCTGGGTCCTACACAGCTGACTGATTGATGCCATTTCTCTAATGTGGGCTCCTGGCTTATGCTAAAGTCTTCTGCCCACAGGCTTTTCTCTAGGGTGACCTGTACTTCAGGTTACAGTCTAGGGAGGAGCTGCTTTTCTTTTTTGCCTCTGTTATTGTTTATTATTGAAAAGATCTTCCCTAAGCCATTTATTTACTCTTTGACTTTTCAGTGCCTTTTTTGGTATGTTTGTAGTGCATACTTTCCTTAAAAAATACAATGATATTACAACCTATACATGCAGATTAAAGGATGTTATTAAACTGTACCCACCACCAATCTTTTTTTTTATTGTTCATAATGAGTTACATTGTTTAGTGGGCCAACAATGAGTTGTTATCCCCAATTCCTCATTGCCCCCCCCCACCATCCCCAGTCAGCTGGATATCCTCCTCCGTGGGCCGTCTGGATCGGTCTTTGTGCCCACCACCAATCTTAAGAGCTGGAGCATTACCAATTTCCCAGAGGCTCCTGGGGAGACCAGTCCTCCGATGTTGACCCTCCCCTCTGGGGTGTTGGTTGATGGTTATTTTACTTCTCTATGCTTTTCCCGTGTGTGGATCCACACACCACACTCACTGTTTCCTTTTACTTGCTTTTGAACTTTGTGTAAATGGAACCATTTGTGTATGTTCTTCTGTGAACTTGCTGCTTTCCTGTAATTTTGTGTTTTAGATTTATTCATAATATTGGATAGAGTTGGGGTATGTTCTCTGTTTTCCTGCTGTGTACCATACCATCATCTGATTTCTGTGACTTGGGCTGTTGATGGTTTCTGGTCAGGGCTGTTAGGAAGATGCTGCTCTGAATGCCACTGAATTTGTCATGGTGCTTTAGACCTAGGCAGGTACTCTGCCACTGAGCTATGTCCCCGGCACGCAGTATTTCAGGGATTTTAGGCGTAGTGGTAAGATAGACTTCCCTGGGCAAGTGAATGTTTTGCAAGCTGGTATTGTACCAGCTGAATACTCCCTACCAGCAATGTAAGAGAATGTCCTTGGTTCTAGTTCATGTTCACAAACTGCTCAAACTTGAAGATTCAGTCTGGCAGAGGACATGGGTGCCCTCAAGATGGTACGACCGTGACAGTGATTTGACAACCTGGAGTATGAGATAGTGCCTTTTGTTAAACTCTAACTTGTACTTTTCTGGTTATTAATGAAACAAAGCCCCTTTGCATGTATTTTTGAGTCATTGATGTTTCCTGATCTGGAAAAAGTCTGTCATTTTCATTCAGGAAACCTGTTTCTTCTCATTTTTATAGGATTCTTCCAGTATTTTGGTTGCCAATCTTTTGAATATGCTATACACATTTTTCCCAGTTTGTAGTTTATATTTCAGTATTCTTGCTATGTCTTCATAAACAGAAGTTTTTAATTTTAATGTTGTAGCATATATCGGTATGTTCCTTTGTGGCCATGGTTTTTCTTAAGAACATCTGTGATTTGCATGTCATAAAGATACTCTCCCCCAGTTCCTCCTAAACTGTTTATTCTTCTTGTGATTAGCAGTGTAAGTTTTTTAGTCCACCTGGGATTGATTTTTCATATGTTATGAGATAGGGGATCCAATTTCATTTTTTCACCATATGGATAACCTTAACCCAGCTTCATTATTAGTCTAGTCTTTCCTCATCTACCATCATAAATCAAGTTTACATGTGTGCATGGATGCATTTCCAGGTTGTCTATTCAGTTCCACTGATTTACTTATCTGTCATGTGCCAATACCATACTTTCTTAATTCTCTAGCTTTATGTGTATGTTAGAACCAGCTTGTCAAATTCCGTGAAAAACATTGGGATTGGAATCGTTTTGAACCTATTAATCAGTTTAGTCTTCCCAGTAACATGGTATGACTCTATTAAAGTTTTAAAATATATCTTTCAGTAAAATTGTGTGTAATTTTTCCTAAAACATATATGGATATTTTGGATATATTACTTTATATTTTTGGTTGCTGCTTTAAGTGAGATCCTTTCAAGCACCTAATGCCTATATAAGAACACAGGAATGCAGCTAACTTTTGTATATTGATTTTCTATCCTTACCTAATCTCTTGGGTTTTTTACCTGTGTCTGCATGCTTATGTGTGTGTGTGTACACATACCTGTGTGTGGATGTCTGTGGACGTCAGAAGTCGACATTGGGTGCTTTCCTCAATCACTTTATCTTCTTTCTGGTGTGTGTGTGTATGTGTGTGTGTGTGTGTGTGTGTGTGTGTGTGTGTGTGTGTGTGTGTTCCATGTGTGTGGTTGCATGTGTCTGTATGGGTGTGAGTGGGCATGCGTGTGGAGACCAAAGGTTGATGTTGAACATTTGCCTCAACCACACTCCATTGTAATTATTGAGTCCCAGAACTGGATTCCACCAGTCTAGCTGGTCAGGACCCCTGCCTCTGCCTCCCTCATACTAGAATTCCAGGGGAGCTGCATAACCTCTCAGCACTTGCATGGTGCTGGGATTCCCCCTCCATCCTCTGCAGCTACTTCATCCACTGAATATCTCCCCAATCCCAGTTTTCCACTCTTGTTATTAAGGTCAGATCAGCCTGATAAAGTGATTTGGGAGTATTGATTTTCCGTGTTTGGAAATAATTTATATGAATAGATATCATCTGTTACTTGAATCTTCAATAGAGTTTTCTTTATGGGAAGAGTTTTAGCTGCCGATTAAAATTTTCTACGTAGTTTAGGACCATACTGGTCCTTGGTTTCTCTTGGAGTTAGTGTTTTATCTAACTATGATTTTTTATCACAAAAAGCAATGTGTTTCATTGTGAATACTTAGCATTTTCATACACACATGACAGTCTCAGCTCTCATTCACATAGCCCTGCCCTCCTCTGAACCTCTACTTCCCTTTCTTGCTCCATTTAGTCCTTCTTCTGCTTTCCTGTTTCATGGATTCATTGATCGCTTCCCGTTCATGATCTCCTTTCTAGTTTAATGACATATAGAAGGTTGGGGAGATAGGGCACTTGACTGAAACCTGAGTTCAGGGCCCCAGCCCTGAGTTTGGGCTTCCTTGATCCCAGCATGCTGACAGTGAGCTGGAGGTTAATATAGGCTAACTTCCCAGCGGCTTGTGACCAGCTAGCCTGGTGAATGCTGAGCGAACAACAGTGAGAACAAGAGAACCTGCCTCAAACGAGGGGAAGGTAAGGACGGACCCCAAAGTTGTTCTCTAACCCCACACATGTACTGTGGCACAAGCCACCTGTACTCACACATGGACATGCATGCACGTGCGCACACACATTTTAGGTTCTTTTCTATATAAAAAAATGTTGCTTTTCTTTGATATTTCACTTAATATAATGATTTCCAGTTGTATCCACTCTCCTAAAAATGTCATAATTTCATTTTTCTTACAGCAGCATGAACTTCCCTTGTATATCTCTATCTATTCATCTGTGATGGACACTTAGTCTATTTCTATTCCCAGATCTGTGGTGCTGACTTAAGAGTCCTCTGTGTATATACCTAAGGGTGGTGTCGTTGGGTCAGATGGTAGGTCTAGTCCTCCGAGTATATACCCAGAGTGGTATCCAGATGCTAGGTCTGTTTTCAGCTTTTTGAAGAACCTCCATACTGAGTTCCATAGTGGCTTCACAAGTTTACATTCCCACCGACAGCGGATGAGAGTTCCTCTTGCCCCATGTCCTCACCAGTGTTTGTTGTCATTTATTTTCTTGTTGATCCATTTTGCCTGGCTTGAAATAAATCTCAAGCAGTTTTAATTTGTATTTTTTTTGGCCATTTGTATTTCTTTGGGGAACTGTTTAACAATTCACTAGCCTATTTATTGATTGGCTGATTGTTTTTTGTAGTTCTTTATATATCCTGGATATTAATCCCCTATATGATATGCAATTAACAAGGATTTTTTTTCCTCTCCTCTTCTGAGGACTGTCTCTTCACTCATGATTATTTCCTTTGCTTTTCAGAAGTATTTTAGCCTTGTGAAATTTCATTTGTCAATTCTTGGGGTTATTTACAGTACTAGAAATAATCAGAACATTGTTGTCTGTGCCTCTATCTTGAAATGTTTTCACTATGTTTTCTTCTAAGAATTTCAAAGCTGCTCTATCTTCCAATATATGTGCTCGTGGAGGGTGTTCAGCTGCATACACATATACATGCTCTATATGTACACATATGACATGCACACCACACCACAAATTCTATACTCATACACACCAAAGAAAAAAAAAGATGTAGAGTGATAGAGGAAAACAACTGACAAAGACCTCTGGCTTCTGCATGCAATGAATGTACATGCACCACATACATGCATACATGCACCACATACATACATGGCCACATGCACACACACATACATGCCCACACGCACACACATAGACACTACACACATACATGCCGACATGCACACACATGGATACCACACACATACATGTCCACCTGCACACATGTGGACAATGCACACACACACACCCATACACACATGGATACAATACACATACATGTCCCCATGCACACACATGGACACCACACACACATACATGCCCACATGCATACACACATTGACACCACACACATACATGTCCACATGCACACGCATGGACACCACACACATACATGCCTACATGGACACTACATGCATACATATGTAAAAATTAGATTTTATGATTGGAGGGATACTTTTTTCAAATACTTCCTAAATAATTTTTTATATTCTATGGGAATCTGTATTGACCTACCCGTTTTTAACTTTTAATTTTATTCTCTTTTGGTTAGTTTGCTTAATGATTTGACAATCTTATTAATCTTTTTCAAGGAACCAACTCTTTGGTTGTTTAGACATGTTGTGTTTCTGTCTCCATTACACTTTTCCATCTACTGCACTTGAGTTTGGAATGTTCTTGTTTCTCTAGGACCTCCAGTTGCGTCTTTAAGTTATTTGACATCTTTATGATTTTTATTGACAATTTTCAAAAAATATGCATATGTATTTTGGTCATGTGATCAGAATTTGATCCCATGACCTTTTTCCTCCTCTCCATCCCTCCTACTGAAGCCCCTTTCTTTCCAAGTAGTCCCTCTTCTGTTGACATGTCTTCTTTCTTCCTTTCTGTCATTTGCTCTTTCTTTTTTTCTTTTCCCTCCTTGACCATCCATGATGGAATGTTAATGGGGCCATATTAGACATTTACATCTTGCTTCCTGCTCTGATCTCTAGATTCCTTTACTGAGAAGGTCAAAGACACAGTACTAGTGGATAATTGCTGAATGGGGTTACTTTTCTTGTTTCTGTAACAAATGCCTAACAGAAGCAACCTAAGGGTTGATTTGGGCTCCTGGTTGAGTCCATTAAGTCAGGAAGGCCTGGCAGCAGGAGCGTGAGGTGGCTTTTTCATGAAAGCACCCGTGGGTGTGAGCTTTCCTCTTAGAGCCACCTTAGCTGTATCCCAAAGATTCTGGAAAGCTGTGCTTTCATTTTCATTTGATTCTAGGAACTTGGAAATTTCTCCCTCCCTGGTTTCTTCAGTGACCCGTGGGTCATTCAAGAGTCCTCTTTATTCTCCACGAATGTTATATGCAGAGTGCCTGTTGCCTTGCTCTGCATGTCCAGTTTTATTGCACTGTGCTCTGATACAAATGATTATTTTCATTTGTAAGATTTGATTTGTGGCATACAATGTAGGTCATGTTAAAGATGATTCCACGGCTACTGAGAATAATGTGTATTCTGTTGGGTGGAATAGTCTCTAAGTGTCTGTTCAACTCATTTGATCTGTAATGTAGTTTAACTCTTTGATTTCTTGCTTGGTTTTTAGTTTGGATGACCTGTCTGAAGATGAGCATGGGGTATTGAAATAATCTCCTATTGTTATATCAGGACCTATCAGGTCTTTTATGTCTGTTAGTGTCTGTTTTATGAAATTGGGACATTTGGTGTATACTTAATTAAAATATTTATATTTATATTTTATAAGATATTTATTAATTAAATATATTAAAACATTTGGTAAGTACTTAATTAAAATATTTATTTTTCTTGATAAATTATTCCCTTTATTAACATATAGTAACCTTATTTGTCTCTTCTAATGTTGGTTTCAAGTCTATTTTATCATCAGAATCTGCAGTTGCTTTGCTTGATGGATTGTTTTCCGTCCTTTGACTTCCAGACTCTGATGTTTCACCAATACGGTGTGTCCCTTGGTTTCTTGGAGACAATTGAAGGTTGGATCAAAGGTATCTGTGTGCAGAGGCCAGAGTTTAATGTGGAGTGTCCCCTTTGTTGCTCTCCACCTTGCCCTGTGAGACAATGTCTTACTGATCCTAGCATTCTCAATTGGCTGGACTAGCTCACTAGTGAACACTCAGGATGCACCTGTCTCCCTCCCAGCATTGGGATTAAAGGGATCCACCACAATGCCCAACATTTTATGTGGGTGCTGAGGATCCAAACTCAGCTCCTCACATTTGTGTGTCATGTGCTTTACCCACTAAGCCATCTTCCAGTCCTTGGATCTAGTTTGTTAATCCACTCATGCAGGCTGTATCTCTTTATTATTGAGTTGAATTGAGGCCTGTTGCCATTACTTTATCATTGCTGGGACAAACATCCAACCAGAGCAGCTTGTGGGAAGAAAGGATTTATTTCAGACATAGATTCCAGGGGAAACCTCATCATGGTGGAAAAAGCTGGCTCACATCCACAGCAGAGAAAAAAACGAACACCTGACTCAAGATACACCAGTTGGACTGGACTTAAGAATTGTTCCCCCCTCCCCCATGACACACCTTCTCTAGCAGGGCCTTGCCTGCTGAAGACTAGGAGGCTTAATCACGAATACCTGAGGCTATGGGGGCATGCGTTTATATTCAAACCACCACAGGCCATTTACATTTGAGGTTATGATTCAAGAATTTACTAATTTCTATAACTTTTTTGGTTGCTTTTCTGCTTGGTTGTATGATTTTTTTTAACTCCCCTACTAGTATCAGATGTTGGCTGGTTTATTCTGTCAGAGATGATGAATTCCTTCCTAGCTCTTGGTCAGCCATTCCTTTTATGAAATTTGTTATTTCCTGTGCTCTTGTGACCGGGACGATCTTCCTTCCTCTTGTGTGTATAATATTTCTCTTAAGTATCTCCAGTGATGATGACTTGGTGGTCACAACTGCTTTAGTTTGTAGTTGTCTTGAAATTTCCTCATTTCTCCATCAATTTTAAAAGATAACTTTACTGGATGTAGTGCTCTTGGCTGGCAGTTATTTACTTTTAAGGCTTGAAATGTATCACTCCATGCTTTCCCGGCTTTGAGGGTTACTGACAACAGATCTGATATTCCTGCCTTTGTAGGTAAGTTGACACTTTCTCCTTGTAGCTCTGTGTGTGTGTGTGCGTGTGTGTCTTTGTTTATTTGACATAGTGATATAATCTGTCATGTAGAGGGGTCTTCTCTGTTCATGTGTACTTGGGGTTCTCACTGCCTTGTATCTGAATGCCTTTTCTTAGATGTGGAAAGTGCTCTGCTATAATTTCATTGAATGGATCCTCAGTGTCTTGTATTTATCTCTGCTGGATTCTTGGGTTTGGTCAGAGTTCCTGGATGTTGTTCTCTTCCTCCTTATTAACATTTGCATGCAGTGTTTTATCAGTCTTGGCTTCTGTCCTGTCTGCTCCAGTCTCTTGTGCTCTTTCATTTGGCTCATTGAGTTGTCTGTTTTCAATATTTCTGTTTGTGTTTGTGGCTTTCTTCCAGGTCTGGGGATATGGCATAGTTGGTAACTCTTGCCTTGCAAGCGTAATGGACCTGAGTTCCATCCCCAGAGTGCACATAAAAATGCTGTGTGGTGGCACTTGCTAGTGATCCCAGAGCTGGGGGTGGGGAGGTAGAGGCAGGTGGATCATTGGCCAACCCAGGCTAGCCTAATTGGCTCTGGGCCAGTGAAAGATTGTCTCAAAAGAAGGTGGACAGTGTTCATGAGGAATAACACCTAAGTTGTCCTTTGACCTACACACACACACACACACACACACACACACACAAGAGAAAAAAAATCTAAATTTCTTTGCTGAACCTTTCTTCCATGTTGCTGACTTAACTCTCTAGGGCCTGGGTTAAATTCACCTGTTTGTCATCCCTTTCAGCTCATGGGCCATTTTTACCAGAAACCCTTTGCAGTCCTCACGTGGGATCTTAGAGTTCAGTGCCCAGGGGTTCTGTGGTTGGGGTCACTGCTGCCTTGTTCTTGTGTCTTCTACTTCTCTGCTGCAGGGTGCATGTCTTCAGGTTGGATTTCTCTTCTAGGTACTTGGAGGAAAGGGATCTTCTTACTGAGCAGCCTCCTTGTTTGAGGGCTCACTGCCTAGCACCACTTGGTGAGGAGCAAACAGACTTCTGTAGTAACAGCAGTATCAAATTGTGTAAGCCAAAGACATGCACTTAAATCAACCCAAGCCTCCAAGTGAATCACCAGTGATCATAGACCTGAAAATGACAACGGCAAAACTACTGCAGAACGGGCTATCAAGTTGGAAATTAATTAGGGTAAGTGTGAAAATAGTAAATGAATAAATGAATGAGTTAGAAGAAAGAGATTGGGAAAGGGGAGAGAAAGTAGAAAAGAAAGAGGAAAAGAATATTCTGGAGGGAAGAGAAAAGAACAAAAGATGACCAAAAAAAGAAAAAATATAAAGCAACAAAGAAAAGATTTCCCAGTAGTGAAAAGGTTTAAAAACAAAAGTAGATATTTGTAGTAAGCAGGCTAATAAAAAAATATAAACATAAGTGAATGGTTTGGAAGCCAATAATAAGATAAAATCAGAATACTAGTGAATGTAAGGGGGTGGAGAGGCAAAAACGAAAGTATGGAAAAGAGAAATTACCCTAAAATGGAAAATAAAATCTGTAAACAAAATCATATGATTATATGAAGTGAAATAACAAAAACATAAATAAAAATATGATACAGTGAAAAATCCTGTGAAGTATTTAGAACAAGAATAAAACTCGGAAAAAAGTAAGAAAAGACAAGGGAGGCGTTGATGTGCTTCTTTCTGGGCTGGGAGGATGTGTTTGAATGGGGGGCCTCTCGTCTGCTTCATGCTGGCTGCTGCTGAGCCTGTATTGGACAAGGGTCTGCTACCTTCACAGGGTCTGTTTTCCTTCTTTTCATACCAGGGGCCTCTGGTGGGCAAACTTAGATTTATGGGCCAGGAAGATTCTCCCCACCAACCCCAAGATTCCCCAGATGGAACCTAGGTGGTTCGTGAGAGTGCAGGCTGAGGACAGTCTGCCAGAGGGGTGTAGCTTGAGCAGCCCTGTGTGTGCACGACAGACAGCTGGCTCTAGAATCTGATCCACTTCTGGAGCTCAGGCTGAGAGCTGTCAGATGACACTTCCCATCCTGAGCGATCCTCATGCTGCCTCTCTGGGTCTCCCTCAGCAGGGGCAGAGGTGGCTAAGCATGCCACCTTCCCTGGTTGCAGACCACACACTGGGCAGCTAGTTTTTAACATTAGATTTGCTCACAAGATGCCCCCCTGCTGCTGCTCTCCGAGTCACCTAGGGTGAGAGAAGTGGGATTTCTCCCCACCGCTGACCCCTCTGCTGTGGGCTCCTTCATGGAGTTCTAAAATGTTTTCTCTAGTTCTGTTTTTAAGATAAAGTCCTTTTTCTTCTGATCTTCACTAGGTCTCACAGGCTCTTTAGTTTGCCATCTTACCCAAAAGTCTCATTGACCTTGACATCAGTTTTCATAGGCTCTGTCTTTCTAGAAATTTGTACATTTCATCTAAATTTTCAAAATTTTTGGTATAACGTTTTTACTTTTATGTTATAAGGAAACACAGCATCTGAAAATGTTTTATTTTCTTAATAGTCTTCTCTGATTTTATTTTTGCCCGAATCATTCTATTCTCTCTGTATTTGGGGGTGTTGTTCTACCCTCCCTCCCCAACGTCTAAAATCTGGGCTTATTAACTTATTATCACTTAACCTTTCTTTAAGTCCCTGCTTTGTGTGTACTTCACAGGTTTTGCAGTGTGCTGAATTTTCATTGCTGTTCAATTCCAAATATTTTCTAATTACTCATGAAAGCTTTTGGAAGTAGACTTCTCTTTCCCAAACATACAGATTGTTTGTTGTTTTGTTTGTTTGTTTGTTTGTTTGTTTTTTTGAGGTAGGGTCTCACTTTAGCCCAGGCTGACCAGAAATTCACTATGTAGTCTCAGGGTGGCCTCGAACTCATGGGGATCCTCCTACCTCTGCCTCCCGAGTGCTGGGATTAAAGACGTGCGCCACCATGCCCGGCTATGTTTATTTATTTATTTTTTGTAGTAATATTTTTGTATTGCCTTGTAACAATTTCATTTCTGTCAGAGAATACTATACTTTAGAAACTAGTTGAGATTAATTTTATATTAGCATGTTTTCATAAATATTCAACTTTATTTAAGTTAATGTTTATTTTCTAATTGTTAGCTGCTGTAGACTATATATCCAACATATAAATGAAGCTTGTCAGTTAAGCATTTTAATTACTTTACATCTTTACTGATTTGTTTCATCTGTTTAAGCTTTCCACCTTGAATTGGAAGAAATGTGTGAAAATCTTCTAGTGTGTTGAAAATCTTGTCAATTTCTTTCTGTAGGCCTGTCAGTTTTTACTTTCTATAGAGGCATGTTATTGGCAATCATAGTTTTATAATTGTTATATTTCCCTGATGAGCTGAAACATTTTTATTGTCTAGTGGCTTTATTATATAGTGGTCTTTTTATTATTATCATTTTTTTTTGAACAAGTAGAAAGACAAAGAGAGACAGAAAAAGAGAGAATGGATACACCAGGGCCTCCAAGCCACTACAAACGGAACTCCAGATGTGTGTGCCAATTTGTGCATCTGGATTTATGTGGGTACTGGGGAATCAAACCTGGGTCCTTAGGCTTTGTAGGCAAGCACCTTAACCTCTCAGCCCTCTCTCCAGCCCCATAGTGGTTTTTGTTTCATCACTATGATACCTTGTGCCTTACTAATTATTTGCCTAGTGACTGATCCCGCCTCTTCTTTCTTCTCTTTCACTTTGGGAGACAGGCTCTTGCCCTGCAGCCTAGCTGGCTTCAATCTCACAGTCCTCCTGCCCTGATGCTGGGTTTACCTTGGTCCTGTTGCTCTGGCTCCCTCTCTCCCCTGCTGCTTTGGTGTTTTGTCACCTTTGTACACTCTGTTCACTATTCCAGAAACTTGACATGTTGCCTTTGCTTTCTCTAACACAGTCATTTCTCCACCATAAGGCTTGAAGCTCACCTGGCATCACTCCATGGTCATCACTATGTGCCTCTGCAGGGCAGGCACAGGATTCAGATGTCTGTCTGCTATCAGCTCTCTGGAGGACTTCTGTGTCCCTTCTAAGTTCTCTGGTCACCCTCTTCTGCCTTATGCTCTTACAGTGCTACATTTCCAGCCTTTTGCTCATTCTGGTTTTATTTCACAAGGCAAGTTCTGCATGGTCAGTGCTCCTGACCTGTTCTGCTTAGGGCTTTTAAAAAAAAATAATAGTTTCTGGTATTTGCAAGCAGAGAGAGAGAGAGAGAGAGAGAGAGAGAGAGAGAGAGGGAGGGAGGGAGGGAGGGAGGGAGGGAGCGCCAGGACCTCAGCCACTGCAAACAAACTCCAGATGCATGGGCCACTTTGTGCATCTGGATTTATGTAGGTGCTGGGAAATCGAACCTGGGTCATTAGGCTTTGCAGGTAAGTGCCTGAACTGCTGAACCATCTTTCCAGCCCCTAGGTCTTTGTGAAAGTAGTCTTCAGAGTGAATTTAATACTCTAGGTTTGTAGAGTAGAGAGAGGCAATTATTCAGTTTTTTTGTTTTTTTGTTTGGTTGGTTGGCTGTTTCTTGTTTGTTTGTTTTTTATTTTGTTTTTGTTTTTCGAGGTAGGGTCTCACTCTAGCCCAGGCTAACCTCGAACTCACAGCAATCCTACCTTGGCCTTGAGTGCTGGGATTAAAACTGTGAGCCACCATGCCTGGTAGAGAGAGAGAGGGGAGGGAGAGGGAGGGAGAGAGAGAGAGGAGAGAGAGAGAATGGGTGTACCAGGGCCTCTAGCCTCAGTAAGTGAACTCTAGATGCATGTGGTACTTTGCACATCTGACTTTACGTGGGTACTGGGGAATTGATCTTGAGTCATTAGGCTTTACAGGCAAGATCCTTAACTGCTGAGCCATCTCTCTAGCTCATTCTCCATTTCTTAAAAAATAATTTTATTTATTTGAGAGAGAAAGAGAGAGAGAGAGAGTGAGTATGTGTACTCCAGGGCCTCCTCCTATAAATGAACTCCAGACACACGTGCCACTTTATGCATCTGGCTTTATGTGGGTACTTCAGAATAGAACTTGAACCATCAGGCTTTGCAAACAATCTTCTTGAACTGCTCAGCCATTTCTCCAGCCCCCAGCTCTTAGTTTTGGTTAACATGACTTTGTCATAGACCAAGAGCTTGCCTCCTTATTGTTGGAGACTTCGGCCTTCTATTTATTCTGACTTTGTCGTTAGTCCAAACTCCTGAAATCATTTGTATCAGACACTTTGTGTGTGTGTGTGTGTGTGTGTGTGTGTGTGTGTGTGTGTGTGTGTGTGTGTGTGTGTGTAGGTTTAGGGGCAACTGTTGGGGCCACCCTCCACCTCATATGAGGTAGGTTCTCCTTTTGTGCTCTGTTCACCAGGATAGCTGGTCACCGTGAACTTCTGGGAAGTTCTTCTATCTCCATCTCCCATCTCACCACAGGGGTACTGGGAATTATAGAAGCCTGTTGCAGCTTCTAGCTTTTATATGGGTCTGGGGATCAAACTCTGGTACTCATATTTGTGTGGCGAACACTTAATTCACTGTGCCAGCTCTCCAGCCAGACACTGTCTGTAACTGTAATTCTCCTGCTTTGCTGAGTGTTTAAGATCTCTGCATCTGTCCTTGCCTAGTGTTCCCTTGTTGGGTTCAGGGTCTCTTGTCCATCTGTTCTAATCTTTATAGAAATGGACTGTCATCCAGGTTATTTTCTGATCTTTTCACCTTTAGTGCTGGCTGTAAACTTGAGTCTTCAAATCCATTAGTAATAGTTTTGGAGCTTTATGCCATGTGTAAATCCAGGCATAGGAGAACTAAAGAACAAAGTCGAGGTCCTGCTTTAGAGTTCCAAGGAACATTCTGTTCTTGCCAAGGAAGTGAATAGAATAGTGAATGAAGAGAGGTGAGGTCAGCTATAGACCTTCCCGGAGGTTGTATTTGACCTCACCGGTCAGGTCAGATGTGACACCTGTCAACTTTTTGATGATATACGCTATTCCCTAACTTGCCCATCCAGAAACCACAGTAGATAATCACATGCACAGAGTTCTGGGTTAGGCTAGTCTGCAGGAGTCTCATTCACCATGAAGCCTAGCAGCTCCTGGGAATTTTGTCTGCCTACAGCTTACAAACTTTAGTTCATAGACTGTGGTCTCATCTCTTTCCTTCATTTTCTTGAAAATCTTACAACACCTATTTACATCTTTGCTGACTTCTGGATATTGGAGGCCACGTTATTGTGCTGTCCTCCCAGTTATGTCTTCTGTGATCAGTATTTACGTCATAGTTTCTGCCTTCCAAAATAATAGTTACAGTCTTAGTAGTTTGTGTGTATGTTCCTCATTCCTCACCATTCTTGAACAAACTGAGAAGCCTGGGTCAAACTGACCAAGAAGCAAACACTTCTCTCCTGAAGCTTCTAAAGTGCACCTGGCCCAGGCAGTCCTAGAGCATCCTCCACAGGGCCAGTCTTGCTTTGGTTTGGGAAGGCTGAAGTCAGAAGTTGTCCTCTGTCTTCTGACTTAATAACAAGACTATTGGTGTCATGGTTAAGAGGGTGAGCTCTCTTGGGGTAGGAGAAATGGCCCAGTGGGTGAGAGCTGTTGCTGCACAAGCTTGAAGGCCGGAGACAGCCAAGTTCCACGAAGCATCCATGTAAAAAGCTGGGGTAGCCACACACACTGTGACCCCAGTCCAGTGGAGAGCAGAGCCTGGACAATCTCTAGGGCTTGGTGTCATCCAGTCTGATCAGAAAAGGCAGCTCTGGGTTTAATGAGAGACTCTGTGTCAAGGAAGCACACCAAAGAGCAGTAGAGGTTACTCACTATTGTCCTCTGGCCTCTGCACTCACATGCATGTAGTGTGCATCTGCCCATACATTCATGCATCATGCCACACACATGCCAAAAAAAAAAGCCACCAGAGAATGAGCTGTGGGGTTGGCAGCATCAGATCTCTGCTATGTGTCTGTGGACAAGCTGTTTAAACTCTGCACCTCAGCTGTCCCTAAAATGGGGGAGAATTAGGAGCACAGGGTAAGCAGTCTATAGAAGTTTGCTAGAAACAAAGCTGCATGGATGCCTGGCTGGCTTAATGGGACCAGCTGGTCAGACAGTCCATAATAGTAACAAGCTAGCATTTGCCAGGTGCTTACTGCATGGGGTATGGACTCAGGGCTTTACATACATCTTTCTTTCTTTCACAGCTGAATAGGAATTTGGGTTATGTCCCATGTCATTATAGCCCAGGTTATAGGTACGGAAATTGAGGCTCAGAGAGATCAAGTAACCTAGGCCTTTTTTTGATGGCAGAGCTTGAGGTCTTAACTGCCTAGCTGTGGTCAGCCAGTCCTTCTGGCATATTCCAGAGCATGTAGCCCTGGACAAACACTGTTTCTGCTGGGGAAGTGTCCGAAGCAGTGTCTCTTACCTGCAATTTGTTCTGGTTGGAGAGGCAAGGTAGGCTGAGGGCAGAGTTAGAGGACTTCTGAGGGACTCTTGCCATTACCAGGGATGTGGGTTCAATAAAGATACTGGTTCAGATGGAAGATTCAGAGTGGTCTGTGGGGCCTATGGAGGAGAGAATCTTAGAGAGAGACCTGAAGATGGGCACAGGCTCTGACCTGGCACAGAAAGAAAGGGCAGCCGGGATAGGCAGGCAGGACTGAGGCACATTCTGAGTCAGGACCGTCCTAATGGGAGTGAGTCAATGGGAAGTGATCTCCCTGCTGTGGGCACATAGGGAACTGCTGGAACCACGTCTGTGAATTAAGTTACAAGCTAGGGGCCCTTGAGTCTCATGTGGCTTTCAGTAAGTTCTAAATTGGTTGTCAGCCTTAGAGATTGGATGGTTTTATGGAAAAGTCTGGATTTACAATTGCTCTTGAAATCCTGGAAGTTCTGGCAGTTGCTGGGCCCCAATCCCCACATGCTGACCATTGGCTGGAGCTAGGGCCAGCTGTGTCTACTCTGTAGGATAAGTGCTCTCCATTCTGCCCAGACCCCACCTGCCCCTGCTCCATCTGTCTGGCTTCTGTGAGAAGAGTCTGTGGCCTTGGCCTCTTGGGTAGAAACTCTGATGCTGGACGTACTCCTTGCTGCTTCACCACACCCACACACAGGAGCCAAGTCTTTCTCGTGCACTGCTGGGTTTCCAGGGCACAACATGTCCAGCAAATCCTGGACACTTGATTCAGTAGCACCTGCTTGGCAGCAGTGGCCACATTAGAATGAAATGGATTTTGGAAGCCATAGCAGGGCCCCAGAGGGCTAAGAGGAAGTAGGCCCAGGCTCATTTTGAAGTGGCCACTAGGCAGTGAAGAGGCTGCCCAGAGTACAGGGAGCCACTGGTGTGTGTGTGTGTGTGTGTGTGTGTGTGTGTGTGTGTGTGTGTGTGTGTTTCAAGCATCGCTCAGTGTCCAGCTCCCCACCTGGACAAGGATAGTGGCCCTGATGCTTCCTTCTTTGGGTGCACACTAAACAGTAGGAACAGAAGAACGTGCCCTAGCAGGCTTAGGAGGCAGACTTGCCAAACTCGCTAGACAGAGCATGACAAGGATCACAGCCAGAGCCCCTGGCCCCTGGCCCTGTGTGTTTTAGCAAAATCCTGTAAAACCTAGTTGCCTTAGAGTAAGGCTGTGATTGTTCTTCCTGGCTACTGACAGCAGCTCCCCTCCACACTTAGCCTATGTTCTTGTTTATTTATTTATTTCCCTTTCTTCTGCAGTTGGTATTCCTCCAGGCACCGTCTGAATGTGCCTTGCCATCCGGAGCTCTAGGCAAGAAGAAAGTCAGGCTGCTCTCCCTCAGGCTCAGGCTTAGGAAAATCAAAGCCCAGCAGAGGCAGCTCTTCTCTGCCTACAGCAGGGTCAGTGTTTTGTGTAATGTTTTCCCTGTCAGCTCATGGGCTTGAACAGGGAAACAGCGAGCGAACGTGTCATCACTGCTGCCTTTTTAAGCAGGTGGGATCTGCAGCTGTGATTGCAGCCGTTCTCTGCTCCCTGCAGACAGCGTTCTCTTCTGTTGTTAACTGCTCTTGTAGAACTGGATTTATCTCTGTCCAAGATAAAGCCCACCCAGGTTCCTGGGCAAGGCGCAAGGGGACACCTTGTGACACCATTTCAGTCAAGCCCTAATTAGGCTTTTGTATCCACCTCTAGCAGGAGCTGCTCCGCAGCCAGTAGGCTTGTGCTAACCATCTGGCTACAGAGGGTTAGTAAAATAATGTCTCAGCCACTTTTTCAATCTTATTTTTATACCAAGTAAGGTCTGATTAGGACATGTTGGAAGCTCTTGAGTGCTAATCATAGAAGAGCTTTAGCCTATAAGTCTTGACGGATGAAATGGGACTTCAACAAGATGTCCAACAACCTAGTGGACTCCTACTTTTCGGGAGTCATAACTGCTATCATAAAGTATGAAACCTCACAAAACTTCCCTGGGAGACTTAATTTGTATAATTGTTCTGTTAGGGACAGTGCTCCACATATGAGGACAGATTCTCCATTGGTTCTTCTGACAAATGGCATCTTCTAGAATTTTGGCTTGGACGGTTTTTATTTATATAGCTAATATGTAGCCATTGCTGCTGAGTGTGAACCAGCATTCCATGTGTGCCTATATAGAGGAAGCATAGGTGTGCCAGCAGTGGACCCTCTGACATCAGGCAAGTGTTGAAGCATCAGGAACACAGAAAGAGAAGCCTGCTTGTGCAGCTGGCAGTGGAATCTCACAGGCTCATGAACACGAAAGCAGGTGGAAAATCCTGAGGTCAATTCCCGTGGAGGACATTAGGATTTGGGGTTATAAGTAGCCCTATGGTCTTTACCTTTGTCATTTGAGTTCTCTATGCCTTTGTCTTTGTAGAGAAGAAAAATTAAAGCTTGAGGTTAGATCTTTGTGTTCTATGAATTTGGTATTCATAGCCACATGTAGCTATTTTCATTTAAATTAATTAGAATTACATAGAATGTAAGGTTTGATTACTCATTAAATGCTCATTAGCTCAGCTGCCACATTGGACAGCACAGATGTATGTGTTCCCCTCATCATGTGAAACTCCACCTGTCAGCTCACTACTCAGTCACATACCATGTTCTTCTAGTCTAGGACAGCGGGACATTGTGTCTTTAAAAAAGAGTTGGACCTTTGGTGCCTCTGGTAGACCTATACTAGGATCTCAAGAGTACCTCAGTCTTTACTCCTGGTTTTCCTGGTGGCTTTTATAACCAGTCTCTTAGATAAGTTAGCTGTGGAATGATGCAGTCCTGAGCCCCAAAATGCTTTTTTTTAAAAAAATATTTTATTTATTCATTTTTCAAGCAGAGAGAGAGAGAGAGAGAGAGAGAGAGAGAGAGAGAGAGAGAGAACCAGGGCCACCACCTTGTGAGTCTGGCTTATTTGGGTCCTGGGGAATTGAACCTGGGGCCTCAGGCACTGGAGGCAAGTGCCTTAACCGCTGAGCCATCTCTCCAGCCCCCAAAATGCTTTTATCTGGTTTATATTTGTAGTGTACAATTATGAAAGATTTCTCTTTTTCTGTAACTATACCTATGGATCTCCCTTTGAAGAAGGGAGGTGACCAATTTTCACTCCCCATGTACATACGACAGCTCAGTCTAGGTATCTGACTGGGTGTTGATGACAGAGTATAAATTTGAGCAGATAGAAATTGGAGTTTCAAATTGGCCCGTAGAAGAGGTTGGGAATTTATCTCAGAGGTAGAATCCCAAGGCCCTGGGTTTGGTCCCAGCTTCCAGAAGTGAGGACTTCTTTCTGAAGATTCACAGGTAGGGGTGTGTGTGCTTGTTATTTTTGTTGAAATCTGTGCAGATTGTGAAGAACTCACAGTGAAGTACCATGTAGCCACCACCCCCTCTCAGAGACCAGCAGTCTTCCCTGTCCTCTGTCTCTCAGCACCATCTCTGTCTATGACCTGCATCCTGACTTGTGTCATGAGTCCTTGGTTTTGCTGGTTTTAACCATTGTGAACTGAGATAGTGAATACATACATGATGTTTTGTGAGCGGCGTCATTCATTCAGCATCATTCTGAGAGCATTCTGAGATACCACATCAGTCCCTAAAGGTCTTTTTAGGGAGCCTTAAAAATAACAAAAACTGGGCAAAGTGGCAAAGTAGCATTAAGGCCTGCAAAGGAACTAGCTGAAAGCAACTGCTTGAGGTTTGTGAAGTGGACCAGAGGGGGGGGGGTCTCATGTTCACTGGATGGATTGGTGGGCAGATTTTCTGAGCACTTTCCTCTTGACTTTGGTTGGTCATGAGGTGCCACTTTTAGAACCCTGGCCAGCTCCCTGCTCCAATAAGGATGGGCCCGATAAAGTCACTGAATATGAGCTTCACTGAATGTAATGTGAATTCAGCATCTTCTAACTTGATGTTGTCTATAAAGACCATTTCCAAATAACATCACATCCATATGGGTCTGGTGAGAATGTTACCACGTCTTTGTTGGGAAGAGTTCAGCCCACAATTCCCGCCTTTTGCCTCCACCTCCCTAGTAATGTCTTCTCCATCTCATTGATCGGCCTCCTTTAGATAATTAAATCCAGACATCATTAAGTAACTGTTGCCTCTTTTCATAGATGAACTGTGGAAATGTCATCAGAATTGTTTGAGTCTGGCATACGTAAATATTGTGCTACATGTGTAATTACAGAGAAGGACATGGATGGAAGAACTCTGTCTGCCTTGGATATGCAGGTTCCATTCTCCCTGTCCTTTTCTGTTCTTCAAAGATGCCTTCGTTTTACTTAACCAGCTATTTGGTTTCACTCATAAAATTATTAACTGACTCCCTGCCTGGAACCAGAAATTGCTTAAGTCAATCAATCGTCAGTCTCCCCCTCCCTTCTGCTGAGTGGGTCCTAGACTAGAATTTCCTCACAGGCAGCCTGACCTTTCTTCTTTACTGGTGCTGTTGTGAAGACTGGACGAGTTAAGATGGACAGCTCTTAACTGAGACTATCCCAGAGACAGGGCCCAGGAAGGGGCAGCCTTTTGGTGACCTAGACTGCTGAGGGACTTTGTCTCTTTACATAGCCCCCTGCTGTATTGCAGTCAGCTTCTTGCTACTGGAAGAAAGCACCCAGCCAAAGGCAGCTTGTGGGAGAAAGGCTTGATTCTGGTTTAAAGACTCAAGGGGAAGCTCTATGATGGCAGGAAAAATGATAGCATGAGCAGAGTCTGCACAGCACCTCCTGGACAACATCAGCTGAAAAACAGCAGCATGAGGGTTTGCCAAACACTGGCAAGGAGAAGCTGGCTAGAACATTCATAAGCTACCCCCAATGACACAGCTCCTCCAGGAGGCTCTAATTCCCAAATTGCCATCAGCTTGGGACCTTGCATTGAGAACACATGAGTTTTTGGTGGACATCTGACTCAAATCAGCACAACCTGTCATTATTATAAGGTTATACACTTATAGACATTGTTATAAAGTTAAACACTTATGACAAGCAGGCTGCCACACCCACCTGGTGGTGGGTGCCAAGGATCCAATTTCAGTACCCTTCGAGGAGATGGCTCAGCAGTTAAAGGCGCATCTCAGCTCTGGGAAGGCAGAGGGGAGCCCCTGGACAAACTGGCTAGCTAGATCGGCCTAATCAGTGAACTTTGGGTTTAGTCCCTGTGCAACATAGCATTTTCTTACTAACAGACTTCCACCCATCTTGTTTTTTTGTGGATAAGGTGCAGTATGTATCAATTGCAAAGGGAACAAAAGATGGAGGACTTCACAGAGCAGCAAGGGGAAGAGGGCTGTGCTTGAACCACTCATGTAACCACTAACCCAGAGGCTTGGGAGTGTGGGCTTTGTTAGGAAATAAAGAAGAAAACTATAATAGTGAAGTTAGTGAGAAGTCCTAATTCTGAGTAGTGAGGATTGCTTTGAGCACCACGCGATGGAACATGAAGGTATACTTGATGTTTTAGGACCCTGGCCATGCTGCACAGTGACAGCGTAGTGATGAGTGTCAGACAGTGCTGTTTGCAGTCTGTGAGGTCACTGCTTATGTTTACTTCATTCCTTCTCTGGAGAAGTCGTGTGACAGGGGTAACCTGTAGATTATCGTTAATGTATTTTGTTTCAAGGTGCACTCTGTCTTTTGTTTATTATTACCTCTTAGCCTCCATTTTAAGTTGACAAAATGATCTTTCCCATTTATGAGCAGCTCCTTGTTTGAGCTGTGGGATACTGTCTCTTCGAAGTCCTTGTCCTTCTGGGGACCTTGGAAGGAGATTTTACTGGGAAGTAGGCTCATGGCAGATGGAGATAGTTAAGATGAGGCCATGTCTGGGTAGGGTGGCCCCGTAACTCACCATCATCTCTACCTTCTAAGATTTCAGAAAACTGCTGGCCCAAGGACTGGGATTCCTCATGGTTCCTACCTACAAAGTGGCTAAAGTCTGTTTGAAATTAAGAAGAAGTGATGCAAATGAAACAGCATGAGAAACTTGTCCCCAGCATCTTCTCCCTATAGTAACTGTCCCAGCACCTTCTCCCTATAGTAACTGTCCCAGCTCCTTCACCCTGTAGTAAGTACCCAAGCATCTTCTCTATATTGACAATGTACCTCCTCAAACCAGGGGGTTTGTCCTGGGCCTGGGCTGACATGCTTCTACTCTCATTACAGCAGTGGATGTTGGTCTTTTGTAGCAACTCTCCAAAGCCAAGGAAAAAAATATTTTTTCTTACTTTATTGGGTTTTTAAATTTTTTTCTATATTTATTATTCTTTTTCTTTCCTTTTTTTCTTTTTTAATCTTTTTGTTTTTTGAGGTAGGGTCTCTCTTGTCCAGGAATTCACTCTGTAGCCTCAGTGTGGCCTCAAACTCAATGGTGATCCTCCTACCTCTACTTCCTAGTGCTGGGAGTGCCATGTCCAGCCTCCAAGTAGGATTTAACCAGACATTTCTACTTAAAATCTTTCTTATTGGCTTTTAGATTGGGCTATAAATATGTGTTTTTGGCAGAGAGTCTTAAAAAAGTTTAGGATTGTTTCTCAATTTCAGAAGTCAGGAATGATGGCCTAGTACTGTCAACAGTGCCCTTCACAAGGAATTCTTGCTTGGTTTCTGAACCCCAGAGTGTGTATTCAGAGTGGAGCTCCTGTAAAAGGTGAAGGGTCCTGGCTGATTCAGCCAGTCAACTCTGTCATGATATATGAAAGGTCTGGAGTTGTCTCATTGGAGTCCTAGGCCTCTATTATCGGGTGCTGCTTCTCATCTCAGGGTGTCCTGCCTGGCAGAGGAAATGCAACCTAGTCATTTACTACGAGATTTATAGTTTACTTGGCATTGCAGGAAGTGGTGAGAAGTTGATTGATAGCTTAAGACAGAACTCTGCAGTAAGAAACAGGATGCGTGCTTTCCCTCTACACCAGATCCCCCCCCACACACACACACTTGAGGCCCTTTTTGCACTTGATGTGACTGTTTCACAAGGCTGTAGATTCTTTTATGTTTCCCCCTAAGCGTAAGATGATGAAGAATTTGTATTTCATCTTAGCCATATGAAAGGCATATATTTTCAGCTGCTACTGTTACTCTTTCATGGTAGTTACTAATTTACTGTAACTTGTCAGCCACCTCTGTATTCTCCAAATAGGATATTGTCACAACTGTAGTACAATACAAGAGAACTTTGAATCTGACATGGTAACTTTTTAAGAAAATCTTGTTTTAGGTATAGCTCTATTAAACTGTACCATTAGTGTGATACATTTGTCAATTTAAATCTGGATCTCTTCTTTCTGTAATAAGCACATTCTTAACATGATGGTGTTTTTCACAGATTCAACAATGGCAGCAGGGAAGGACTCGGAATGTGTGTATACTGTGTGGTCAGAACAGACCTGGGATTTGTTGGAGTCTGCCTGTCTGTCATTGCCATCTGACAAAGCTTGATGACAGGAATGAACTGGTTCTGTGGATGTAACAGAAAAGCCACTAACAACCTTAAGCCAGTTAGTTGGTTTCAGAAATAGTAGCATCTTTACACACAGTTCTAGAATTTCCATGCAGTAAATAATAGTACCAGTGGTTGAAAGGCTACTCTGTCTTGACGGGATTTCCCTCTGAAGGAATGACTCCCCTTTGTGCTATTATCTGTAGTCGAACAAGCCCGACTGTCACACCTCAGACCTTGCATTGCATTCAACACTGCTGACACTTGAAATTTTAATCACCATCTCAGCATTCTATAGGAGCGTTCAGAATGCTGCTTCTATGTCCTTACAGTTTCTATCAGAACTTAACTAGCCAGCTAGCTAGTCAGAGTGGGACAAGAAGAAACCTAAGCTAGGCATGGTGGTCACACCCAATCCCAGCACTTAGGCAGGAGGATTGTCAGTTTGAGGACAGCCTGGACTACATAGTGAGACCCTTTCTTAAAAAAGAAGGGTTGGGCTGGAGAGATGGCTCAGCGGTTAAGGCACTTGCCTCTAGTGCCTAAGGCCCCGGATTCAATTCCCCAGGACCCACATAAGCCAGACCCACAAGGTGGTGGCCCTGGTTCTCTCTCTCTCTCTCTCTCTCTCTCTCTCTCTCTCTCTCTCTCTCTCTCTCTCTCTCTCTCTGTATCTCTGTATCTCTCTGCTTGAAAATGGATAAATAAAAATATTTTTAAAAAAAAGAAGAAGGGTTGGAGGTACAGCTCATTCGTAGAGTATTTGACTAACATGCATAATATGAAGGGCTCAATGTACAGCACCAAACAAAAACATAATAATAATCAGTTTGGTGAAGAACCAAAATAAACAATTTGAAAAACGTTTCCTAGAAGGCTGGGGAGATGGTTCAGCTTAATTAAACGCACTTGTTTGCAAAACCTGCTGGCCTGGGATTCAATTCCCCAATAATTACATAAAGCCAGATACATAAGTAGGGCATAAGCCTGGAATTTGTTTGCAGCAGCAAGAGGCCCTGCTGTGCCCGTTATTCTCATATTTTCTACCCCCCCCCCTTCAACACACACCAGCTGTATTAGTCAGGTTCTCCAGAGGAACAGAACCCATGGAATTTGTAGTAAAAAGGGGATTCATTAGATTAGCTCACAGCAGTCCCACAATTGCAGTCTGTAAGCCCAAGAGTCAAGAAACTGGTAACCACTCAGTCCACGTGGCTGGATGCCTCAGCAATCCCAATCCAGCACTGAAGTCCTGAAGGTTTCCTGGGGAGCCGCTGGTCTTCAGTCCAGGCTGAAAGGCTGAGGAAACTTGGTTCTAGTGCTGATGAAGGATAGCTGAGTAGGATGGATGCACATCCTTCCTCTCCAGCTTCTTTATATACTGCCCCTACTGAGAGGGCTGCCCACTCCTGGGGAAGGGCTCACTCTGGAGGAGCGACTTCCTCTTTTAGTTAATACTTCCTGTAAGCAACCTCATAGACCCAAGATTACTAAACAGGTCAAATTGACTACAAAATCATCACATCAGTAAATAAATTTTTTTCAAAAACATTTATCTCCCTTTTTCCTAAAGAATAAGAATCCATGTCAGTTGGTTACAAGCACAAGAGCCTAGGTAGATCACATGGCTCATCCTTGCCAATGAGCACTTTCCTGCATGCCACGCTTGGCAGGTTTTAACCCCACCACATGTCATTAAGCTCCCTGAAAAGAGATAGCATTACAGGTGAGGAGCTTTGAAACTCCAAGTTTATACTTGAGTTATAAAAGACACTGAGAATATAACATTTTCATGGTAGATAATAGAGAATTAAAAAGTTTATTACATTCAGTAATATTCCCAAAAATTGTATGTCTGTGTGTGCATGTGTGCTTGCATGCATGCGTGTGTCTGTTATGGTGCTGGTAGTGAACCCTAGCTGCCCACATACCAGACAAGCACTCCACCACTGAGCCACTATTCAAAAAACAATTTAAACTTCCCCCCTTTTTGTTGGGTGTGTGTATCTGGGCACATGTATGTGCAGGTGCATGTGGAGACCAGAGAATGATGCCGGTGTCTTCTTTGCTTGTTCTCCACTTTATTCACTGAGGCAGGATCTCTCACTGGAGCCCAAGGCTCATTGATACAGCTAGTCTAGCTATCTAGCTTCCCCAGGGATCAACAAGGGTCTCTGCTTCCCAAGCACTGAGATTATAGACAGGCCTCCACACCCATCCTCATCTACTCAGGATTCAGGAATCCTAACTCCAGTCCTCACTCTTACTAGGCAAGTCCTTTATTCTCCACACCATCTCCCTGACCCAAATGTTTCCTTCTTTTGTAAAGCTCTGCAATCAACGCTTTGAAGTATGCTTTGTTGAATGTTGCTAAACTAAAGATGTTAGTCACAGTTCCCTTGGGAAATTCTAGCCTTCTTTAAGACTTGCTTATTTGGAACTGGCTGAGTGGAGTTGAAGTTGGGGAAAGCCAAAGACTGACTGATGCATTCATAACCCGGTGGTGAATACCAACAACCCTACTGAGGAGGACCCTCTGTGGAATGGGGTGGGAAAGAGGGGATGTGAGAGGATCACATGGGGGGAATGGGAGCAACAGAGAGAGAGAGAGAGAGAGGAAAGAAGAAAAGGCAGAAGAAAGAGAAAAGAAAAAAGGAGACACAGGGAGGGAGTCAGGGAGGGAAAGAAAAGAAAGGAAGTTTCCATATCCTAGGCATTTGCGGTGCCCTGAAGAAGAGCAGGAAGAGCTACAGCTAAAGTTAATAAAAAGGTTTGCCTGTCCATATGACGTAATGTTACAAAGCTAGGGAAAACGGTTTTTTGATTTTAAAAAAATCCATGCTGTTTTCTGGTGCTGCTTTTTTTTTAATGAGTATTTTAAAAAGCAAGCAGGTATTACATTCCCAGTAAGTTTCAAAATAAAACAGTATTCAGGGCTGGAGAGATGACTTAGCAGTTAAGGTGTTTACCTGCAAAGCAGAAGGACCTGAGTTCAATTCCCCAGTATCAATGTAAAGCCAAATGCACAAGGTGATGCATGTGTCTGGAGTTTGTTTGCAGTGGCTGGAGGCCCTGGCACACCCATTCTCTCTGTCTCTGTCTCTCTCTGTCTCTCTCTGTCTCTGTCTCTCTCTCTCTCAAATAATAGGTAAGATATTTTTTGAAAAACTAAAACCGTATTTAACAAATCGGCTCTGCTCCCCATCCTCCACCTCTTGCCAGGTCTCCTCTCCTCTCTAGAAGTCGCCGTTTTCAGTTGCTTTCCAGTTTAGTGATAAGTGCATAAACCAATGTCAGTAGTGTCTCTCCATTTGGCTTGCCCGTCTCTGTGAAGAACATAAAGATCACAAGTAGAGTGGTCTGGATGGACCCGCTCAGCTGAACACTCTGTAGCTCTGCCTGGCTTTCTGAACCAGTCTGGTACTGGGGGCATTTGTTTCCCCCTTGAAAGGAGTGCTCAGGAAGTTCAGGCTCGGAGCATCTGTACTGCACGTGTTCACTTTAGACATAGGCTTGCTGGGTCATTTTCAACTCAAAGTTATTGCCAAGTTCTCTTTCATGGAGGTCATAGCTGTTCGGTTTCCCTCCAACAGTGTGCAAGAGCCTTCCCCACAGCCTTGGAAACAGAATGTTATTAAGTGTTTGGATGCTTGCCAACCCGATAATGAAAACTGTATCTCATGTAACTTTGGTTTGTATTTCCCTTATTTGAAGTTGAGCATCATATATTTTAAAGTCATACAGACTTTTGTGAAAATTATCTGATTGTGTCATTTGCCCATTTTTCTGTTGAACTGTTGTGTTTTGTGAACTCTAGTTTCTGAAAATTCCTCTAGAACTGGGCCCTGGAATATATGACTTGAACATATTCTCCCTAATTGTGTGTTGGCACTTTGGCTTTATTTCGACTTTTCTTTCCATGTATAAGTTGTGGGTTTATTTAGTTGAATTTATCAAGCTTTTCGTTTGTAGTTTCTGTATTTGTGTCATCATTAGAAAGGCCTTTCTCATTCCAAGGTTATAAAAAATATCTACATTTCTTCATGTTTTCTCTCTCTCTCTCTCTCTCTCTCTCTCTCTCTCTCTCTCTCTCTCTCTCTCTCTGTGTGTGTGTGTGTGTGTGTGTGTGTAACACACACACACACACCTTTAATCTGTTTTGGGATTTATCCTGTGTCTAGGTTCAGCTTTGTTATCTTTTTGAAGTTCTATATTCTTGCCCCCAGTACAATAAATGAAGCTAATATTTTTTCTTTATATGATTTTCAAGGTCCAAAAAGTTGACTGCACTTGCAGATGCCTTAAAGGAAGTCTCCCTGACCAAGGCCCAGCTGGGGCTAGAGCTGGAGGAGCTGGAGGCAGCGGCCCTTCTCGTCCAGGAGGAAGAGGCTGCAGGGAAAGCCGCCTGTTGCACACCCACGCAGCAGGTGCCTGTCTCCAGTTCTGAGCCCACTGACTGGGAGGAGTCAGGCTCGGAGTCAGGCTCGGACAGCACCACCTCAGCCAGCACCACCTCATCTGATGGTAGCAACGAAGGCAGCCCTGCACGGCAGAAAGAGGAGCTCCTCGGACCTGCACCAGTCACGGCTTTGCTGGGCCCCTTTCTGGAAGAGAGAAGTGCTCTACTCATCGGGGATGGCGGGGTCTGCAGAGATGTGGACAATCAGGGGTCTGACATTAGTCAGGGACAGCCACAGGCCTCCTCCCGAGCTCCTCTGATACAGGAGGTTGAGGATCAGCTGCAGACTACACTTCAGGTGTCTACACCCATTGATGCCCAGGGTGAGAGCCACAGCAGTACACACAGTGGAGATGGGGGTCAGACGCCCCATCACTGACTCGCGTGCTGGGTCATTGCACGGAATTTACTCAGACGTGGAATTGCTTGTTTTCTCTGTACTCTTCCTTTGTGTCCGTGGGACATTTTTTTCAGTGCTCTCATGTTTATGCCTTTTAATGGCCTTGTTGCAGCTTGAAGAATAAAGTTCTGAAGTATTGTTTCCATCGTGTCGGTAGTGTGGTAACCATGAAGGCAATCTTGGGGTAGAGCCATGGCTGAGGTGTGTGTGCCTGACCTTCAGTGTGCACAAGGCAGTGGAGCTTCCCTGTCACCCCCAGGTGTCCTCAGTCCTCTTTTGTCATCCCTTCCTCCCTCCCACCTGGCCAAATGCCACCCACCTGCATCCCCTGGCAGTACAGTAGCAGGCCTGTCCTACAGTGGTGTAAACGGAGCCATGTCATATTCAGTGGCTCTTATGGTCAGGCTTCTCGCACCACACATGAGGCTTGTGAGACTGGTCTGTGGGGTGTTGTTTTGTCTATGCTGGTCTTTCATTCCTGACGACCATGTGATGGGTAAACTTATTATCCACTTGACCTGTGTAATAATCCATAGTAATCTTGGGTGGGTCTCTGAGTTTGCCTACAGAAAGGATTGAAAAAATCCTTTTGGGATTTTAGAGAAGGGAGGAGGTCCCTTCTCCAGAATGAGCCCTTCCCCCCCCTCCAGTGGGTGGGCCTTCCAGAAGGGGACTAGATGTAAGGAAGCTTGAGGGGAAGGAAACCCTCTTCCTTCCTCCCCCGGCTGATGGTACTGTCCTGTCTCTCTGTTTGGATCTGTGAAAGGGGGCCAGCCTTTTCCTTCATTGTTGGAACTTCCCCTGGATCAGTTATTTCAATAAATACTTTCCTCCCCCAATTGTGCCTGGTTTGGAGATTCATCCCAGTGCCGTGTGGCTGACTACAACAGACCGTCTCTGAAAGTTTTGTCCATCACCCACTGATGAGCGTTTGGGTTGAAGTGTGCTTTACAGTAAAGCTGTCTGAGCACTGTTGTGGACTCTTGCTTCAAATTTCCTAGGTAAGTGTCTATTAGTGACACACTCAATGGCGGAGGAATGCTTCAGCATTGTTGTCCCTAGTGGCTCGCTGTCCCCGTTCACACCAGCAGTGGTTGAACATCACAAGTTCTCTCACATCCTTGTCACCATTTGGCATGGACAGGCTTTTACTCCCTGCCAGTCTCCTGAGCTTTCATTGGTATTGTTGGGGTCAGCTTTGTTGTTGCTGTGCAGAAAGAACCCAAGCAAAGCGGCTTGTGGAGGAATGGGTTTGTTTGGCTTACGAACTCGAGGAGAGACTTCATCCTTGCAGGGAAAACGATGGCATGAGCAGAGGGGTGGACATCACCTCTGCCACAGCACTGGAAATAGCGGCAGGAAGGTGTGCCAAATACTGGCAAGGGGAAGCTGGCTTATAACCCCCATAAGCCCACCCCCAACAACACAACTCTAGTGAGGTTCTAATTCCCAAACTGCCATCAGCTGAGGATCAATCACTGAGAACATATTCATTTGTTTGTGGGGGACACCTGGATCAAACCATGACAGGTATGTTCCTAAGACTTAGGAAGTACGTGTTGGCTACATACCTGTTCTGAAGTGTCTGTTCATATCTTCTGCCAACTTTTTTCAAAATATATTTTGTGTTGGGGCTGAGAAGATGGCTCAGCAGTTAAAGGCACCTGCTTGCAAAGCCTGCCAGCCCAGGTTCGATTCCCCAGTGTCCATGTAAAGACAGACACACAAAGTAGTGCAGGCATCTGGAGTTCATTGGCAGTTGCAAGAGGCCCTGGTGTGCCCATTCTCTGTCTCTCTCAAATAAATACATATTTTTTAAAAAAGCTATTTTGGGGACTGGAAAGATGATTCAGAGGTTAAGGTTCTTGCCCACAAAGCCTAACAACCTGGGTTTGATGCCCCAGTACCCACATAAATCCAGATACACAAAGTGGTACATACATCTGGAGTTCATTTGCAGGGGCTGGAGGCCCTGGTGTGCCCATTCTCATTCATTCTCTCTCTCTCTCTCTCTCTCTCTCTCTCTCTCTCTCTCTCTCTCTCTCTCTCTCTCTCTCGTGAATAAGTAAATATATTTTTAAAAGCTGTTTTGTTTTCTTATTTTTGTGTTTCGAGAACTCTTTATAAAGTCTGAGTGCAAGTCTTATGAAGAGTCGAGCTCTCCTGCTGCTCTGCAGGCCTTGCCATCTTTAGCTGCATGCCAGACATGGTGCTGGCTGTGTATTTCTGTTTACTTTCATTTTTGGATTCAGCCAAGTGACCTGAACTAGTTTGCAGTCTGTTAGGGGTAGAGCAGTGCTTGGTCTAGGGTGCGTTATTCCTCAGTGTTCATTTCCTTCACTCTCTATGGAGGCCCTGTGAATTAGGAGTCTTTTTCAGCATAGCTAATGGAAGTCACTGTGTCCTTTTGCAGAGCCACAGCCAAACACCTGACAGGAGCAGCTTAAGGGAAGAAGGATTTTTTGGCTCAGGGAGATTTCAGTTCACCACCACAGGAAAGGCAGGGTGCTGAGAATGGAGCTTGGAAGGCCTGTTTGTTCACAGCGTAGCAGATAGGAAGCAGGTATGACTCCCAGCCCTGCCTCTGGGACCTGCTTCCACCAGCCAGGCCCACCTGCCAAAGGTGCCACAACTTCAAGCTAGCTCCATGAGCTGGGAGTGGGATGGTCAAAGCTTGAGACTTCTTGTGAACAGTTCAGATTAAAAATGTGACACTATTGTCTTGCTTTATCTGGGCAGCTCTCTCCCCTCTGAAACCTGCCCTGCAAACTGCAGCGGCCTTGCTCTTCCCAAGAGCTTGGCTCTATCTGCTCTACTGGGTTGCCTCCTGTAAGTGGGGAAATCTCTTCAGGCAACAGGGCCCACCTCATGTTCTCTGTCTCTTGGCATCAGGCTTCCAGCACCTAAAGTTCAGTGTCTTGAAAACCACTGTTTCATGATTGCTTTGGTTTTCTTATTTTTTATTTATTTGTAAGCAGAAACAGAATGAGTGTGCCAGGGCCTCCTTCCACTGCAGATAAACTCCAGACACATGTGCTGCTTTGTCCTGGGAAATTGAACCCAGGCAGACAGGCTTTGCAAGCAAGTGTCCTTAGTCACTCGGCCATGTCCCCTGCGCCTGTTTGTCTTTTATAGTTACGCAGGCAGGATAGCAGTCTGGCTCCTTGACTCCATCTTGACTGGAAGTAGAGGTGACTGTTAATATTTTCTATGTGGATTTCTCACTTGTATGGCAGCTACTGAGGTGAGGCTGTGTCGTGTCTTCTTACTGCTTTCCTTAGCACCACATTCTCAGTGCTCCATAAATATATGGTGGATGAACAGATGAAATAAACCAACTTACTTTGCGAGGAAATTGAATAAAATCTGATATGAACTACTCTCAGCATGTTTAATTCCAAGAAGGGCGCTACTCTTTTCACTTCGGATCTTCTTGTTTTGCTTTGTTTTCAAGGTAGGGTCTCACTGTAGCCCAGGCTGACCTGGAACACTCTATAGTCTCAGCTGGCCTGGAACTCACAGCAATCCTCCTGCCTCTGTTTCCCAAATGCAGGGACTAAAGGTGTGTGCCACCATGCCTGGCTTTGAATTTGGATTTTTAGATTGCAAGGTTTTTATTTGTATTTGCAATAACATGGTAGTTGGTGGTAGTTGGGGTCAGTGCCATTTGACATGCATGTTCCCTCCTGCACTGTGCCAGCTTGGTCAGAAAGTGGTTAAGACTCCCCAGGCTCCCTGGAGGGCATCAGCATCTCTGTGACCATTGCAGATGCCTTTTTCCTCAGCAGCACGTTCCTGAAGCCACTTTGAAAAGGTATTATCCATTACTGCAGTCATTTACTGCTCTTAAAAGCAAGTAAGTTGAGCAAATCTACTCGTCTAAAAGTTTAAAGCCATGGACATTTTCTTCCTTTCATCAATTTCTGTCCCTAAGAATCTCAACAGGTTCTACTTCAGAAAAACTCCCTTCCTCCAAGAATGCAAACAGGATCCTTCTCTTAAGCCAGGGAGCTCGTGAGCACTTTCCTAAGTATGAACATTGTGTGAATGTCCATGGCACTTCCCTCACTCTCCCTTTGTTTGAGGGCCTTAAAGCTTTGTTACACCACTTCACCTGGCCTTTGTTTAAGATGGCTAAGGCTATGCCTGTAACCCAAAACACATCCGAAGGGGCTGCTCTTCAGTTTCCTGTACTACACAACCTGCCAGGCAGCTTTAGGGATCTCCTGTAACCACACAACTTTCCCATGAACACTGGGTGCTGGGAGAAAATGACACACCAGTCACAGCTCAGTGGGAAAACCTGGGGTACTGAGGTTGACAAGATACAGAATTGTGCTCCAGAGTCTTGGCCCAGGTGTAGCCTGACCCAGAGAGGATATGTCAAGCTCTGTTCTTGAAAACAGGACTACAGTTACAGTCAAGGATTGCCTGGCCATGAGGATCCATTGGGAGAAATATATCCTTAGACTGTTTTGTAATTGTTTGAACACCAAGGACTTTTCTTACACAAACCATTTGTAAGATGGTTGATACTGTCAGGTGATAGAATCTTTTTGTTATCTGTTACAGGGTCTTGCTATGGTAGCCCTGCCTCGACTTGAACTTGGAATCCTCCAGCCAAGTGCCTTATAGGTGTATGCCACCAGGCCCAGCCAGGTGATAGCATCTTAAAAGGCCACATGCCCATATGCAACATGCCATTAGCCAAGCCATTATGCAGGACTTGTATTTTTATTTGTTATTTTACAGGACTATTGGATTTATGTTCAAAAACCTTTAGAAAGCATTAAATCAACATCAGGATTCATCACAAGAGTCTGTCTTCCGCAAGCTGATCAGGGAAGGGGCTTAGCTCAGCTACCTAACACCAGGTTGCTGGGAGAGCCAGCACTGGGAACTGCGCAAGCTCTGCTAATCACTTCAGAGACAGGCTAATGGTCAAAGTCTCCACAGTTTAACAGAGTGGATAGAAATGTTAATTATATCAGTGAATCTCAGTGCTGCGTGTGCCAGAGGTCTGCGTTAGCACTGTCCTGTTTCTCCCAGAATCCTTGATGAGTGATGTGAGGCCTCCTTGTGGGCTGGGTGGGTGTGGGTGCTGTAACTAGGCTGCTATCATGTTTCACTGACACAAGATTAATTTACCAGGGAGGCAGTGTTGCTCCCCACCAGGAGCTAAATTGGTTAACAGCTGGGGGGTGGTTTTCACACCTGCTAATGAAACTTGCTTTAGTTGTATAGATCAGATTCCATTACCAAGAACTGAAGGAAGTAGTGAGCTGATCTTAAGACTTTGTACAATTATTTTAAAACAGGGTCTCGTGATATCATTTGTTTTAAAGAGTTTTAAAAACTTTTATTGACAATTTTCATATAGGTATATATTGCACTTTGATTATAATCCCCTCCCACTGCCCTCTATTGCCCTGCCCCCTTCCCCTGAAACCCTTCTTTCCAACTAGTCAGTCCCTCTTCTACTTTAACATCTTTTTTTTAAATATATATTTATTGTCCATAATGAGTTACATTATTTAGTGGGCAAACCATGCGTTGTTATCCCGAATTCCCCAATTCCCCCCCTCCCCATCCCTGATCAGTTGTATATCCTCCTCCGTGGGCTGAACATCTTTTTAATTATTATCATGATTTTGCCTTTTTCCACCATCCGTGATAACGGGCCCAGGGCTGGGGCAAGTAACATCAGTTACTCTGAGATTATGAATGTAACAGGCACTTTATGTCCAGAAAACAGCATTCCTCCCATCCTCAGCCCTCACATACTTTCTGTCCCCTCTTCCACAATGCTCCTGGAGCCTTGGAGGGGCTGAGGAAGATGCACTGAGCACTCAACAGTCACTTTGATGAGTTTCCAGTCTCCCTAGTTCACCACCAACTGCAGAAGCAGCTTCTGGAGCCAAGATGTGAGAGCAGCACTCACCTCTGAGCAAAGTGATGGGCACACCCTATCTACTTAACCAAACAACAGAAGGAGCTTCCCTCCCAGGGCCCATGACCTTCCTCATCATGGATTTTAACTGGGTGTTTAGTACCAGGTATGTTTTCCAATCAGAGAGCAGTTGGTTACTTTCAAAACAGTCATGCCACTATTGCACCAGCAGGTACATCATGTCTGGCTGATCAGCTATATAGCTCAAAGGGTCCGCTACCATATAAGATATCAATAGACTTCTCCCCTAGCAGCCTGCATATCACTTTCTAGGACTCTGACAACTAGCCAGCAGAGAGGAGGCTCCCAGCTCAGCTCCAGCTTGATGTCTCAGTGTCCTGCAACTGAAGCATGTGGTGTCTTCAGTAGCAAGGTCTTACCATCTAGCTCTGGTGGGTAACCAAGAGCATGACAGTAGCTATGTTGATAAACTGATTTTTATTATTTTGTCTTATAACTAGAAACCATCCTACATAATAATGACACAGCAAATACCACTAGAAGAAACAGGAGCAAAACTATAAGAATGCATCATGTCTCGGGCTGGGGAGATGGCTCAGCAGCTAAAGGTGCTTGCTTGCAGATCCAGTCAGCCTGAGTTCAATTCCTAAGCTGCCCACTCACATAAGCTAGATGGAAAAAGTGGCACCAGTGTATTGTGTTTGTTTGCACAGAGGAGAGAAGCCCTGGCACGTCCATACACACAGACATGCAAGTAAAAAATATTACTTAAAAAAATCACAACGAGGCTGGAGAGCGGTTAAAGCACTTGCCTGCAAAGCCTAACAACCTGGGTTCAATTCCCCAGTACCCACATAAAGCTAGATGCACAAAGAGGGGCTGGAGTTTATTTGCAGGGGCTGAAGGCCCTGGTGCACCCATTCTTCTATCTCTCTGTGCTTGCAAATAAAGAAAAATTATATATATATATATATATATATATATATATATATATAATCTTCAAAATAGGTTAATTATATATATATTTTTTGGTTTTTCAGGGTAGTGTAATGGCAGAGCTGAGGATTAGAATCTAAAGAGTACCCAGCTATTTCTAATACACCTCAGAATTTAAGGAGTACCCGAATTCTTGTCTATAAAGTTAAAGAATTAAAATTATAGACCACCAGAGGATAAGGTATAGTGGGAGACTTTAAAAGAGAATGGGAAGTTACAGAGATCTCCAGCCACCAGGGCGGAGTGAACACGTGGAAGAGGGTTTAACAAAATCTGTGCTGTTCAGCTAAACAAGCGAAAGAAGAAAAGATAACATCATGAGGAAAAAGGTTCATGTGGGAAAAATCTTGAGCCCCCCCACTCACCCCGGCCATTAGGCTGGCGTGAGGGAAGGCCTTACCTTTCTAAGGCCAGGAAATTCAGAAGTCCTTCTCCTAAGAAGCCTTATGGAGGAAAGAGAGGCTGGACTTTTTTTCAGTGACTTTTTAAGACCTCAGCCAAGTCAGAGAGACTGCTGGTTGGTCGATACCTAACCAATCAGTTTTAGCATCTAGGTTTGAGCTTTAGCTAGAGACATCTCCACTCAAGGGGAGGGGAGGTCAGGCCTAGAATCTGTGAACTTGCCTGAAACTGTCACAGTAGGATGGGTCTCCCTGTAGCCCAGGCTGACCAGGAATTCACTATGTAGTCTCAGGGTGGCCTCGAACTCATAGCCATCCTCCTACCTCTGCCTCCCAAGTGTTGGAATCAAAGGCATGCACCACTATGCCTGACTTTAATTTCTTTTTTATTTATTTGCAAGTGGAGAGAGAGACAGAGAGTGTGGTAGCTTGAAGGGGTGCCCAATAGATTCAAGAGTTTATTAACGTTTTTCTCTAGCTGCCTGGCTGGAGGGTATGTCACCTTCGCAGATCCTAGAGTCCAGCCCTAAGGTGTGTCTGGGGTGGGTCTGGAATTCCAGCTATACATATGCAAAGAGCAGTCTGAGCTTGAGCCTGGAGTTCCTGCTGTTTGCTAGTTTAGAGTGTGCTTGCTTGCTTGAGGTGCTGGTGATGGTTTTCTCTCTGTGTTTGGACCTGTGAAAGGGGGCCAGCCTCTTTCTTCTTTCTGGAACTTCCCCTGGATCTGTTACTTCAATAAATACTTTCCTTCCAAAACTGCCTGGTTTGGAGATTCATCCGGGTGGCATGTGGCTGACTGTGAGAGAATGGGTACACCAGGGCTTCCAGCTGCCACAAATGAACTCCAGATGCATGCACTAGTTTGAGCATCTGGCTTTAAGTGGATATTGGGGAATTGAACTCGAATCATTAAGCTTTGAAGGCAAGTGCTTTAACCACTAAGCCATCTCTCCAGACCTATATAATTTCTATATATGTAAAATATTAAAATAACCTGTCATACAATAGCCTTGTGTCAAGTAATTTCACTAACAAACACACATCTGTTTGGCCAGAGTTTAAGCATGTCAAACATTCCAAATGTTGCCTTCTGAATCCCATTGGAGGCTTGCTGATCTGCCCCTCTTCTGCCTGTGTTCTGAGTGTGTAATACATAGTTTCTGCCCATTGCAAATGAAGGAAGCATTGATTAGACTTGGTTTAAGGCAAGAAGTGATAAATGCAGCTGGGAAGTTGATCCGTGTCTCTTGAGTGACTTGGGCATATCCATCCACAGGTTTCACTGCTCTGTCTCAAGGCTGGAGAGAGCAAACAGGGAAACATGTCAAACAGATGAACGACTTTGCTGTCTGCAGCCCCGGTGGAGGCCGTTTGTTTGTGAGATAAGGAAGACTCTTCAAAGTCGTGAAAGAATGTGTGAGAGGAAAGGGATGCCTGTGGAGCTGGGAAAGAGCAGAAGGGTTCACCTCCCAGGAGGGTCCTGCGCATGTGAAAGGGAGCTAGCTCAGAGGAGCGCTGAGGCCAAGGCCAGGCAGCCCCCACTGCTTCTATCTTCAGGGGTGCTATCAGCAGGAACAAGGGAATACCTTTACGGCGCTGCCTCACATACCCATGCTTCCAGCCCAGAAGGCCTCTGGAAACCAGGGCCCCCGCCCCCAGGGCAGTATTTGGTGTATTTGTTTCCCACCTCCCACGCTCCTTCCCCGAGTGCTCCTTGGTTACTTTTCTCACTAATGGAATCACAGACCTGACAAAAAGAAACTTAGGAGGAACTCAAGGGGATGTGATATTCATAGTGGGGAAGGCGTGGTGGTCACAACATGAAGCAGCTGCTCACATTGCATCCAAAGTCAGGAGGGAGAGAGGAACTCTGGTGATCAGCTCACTTTCTCCTTTTTAAACTATCTACTGGGGGGTTATATAGTTTAAAAAGGAGAAAGACCCACAGCCCATGGGATGTACTTACACACATTTAAGGTGTGTCTTCCCATCCCAATTAACATCATGTAGAAAGAAACTTCCAGAAAGATCCCAGAGGTCTGTTTTCAATGTGGTTCTAAATCCTGTCAAGCTGACAAGATTAGTCATCGAACTGTCTCCTCTCTCTTCCTGGGAGTTTTCATGTTTCTATTTCACCTGGCTTTCAAGGTCCCCTTCAAATGCCACTTCCCACAGGACATCCCCACTCCTCCTGCAGATCAGCAGAACAATTTATAATAGTCTCACTCTTGCTGCTCTCTGCTGGGGACTCAGCAGACAGCTGTGTGCATCTCCATCTCCTTCAGCCTTGAGTCTGATGTAGGTCTTACGGTGCCCTGGCCATGAACGTTTCACACCACACATTGAAAGAAAAGCAAACCGAACAACCGGGCTGGCCAGATGGCTTGTGTGAATAGCCAGTCTCGAGCCCTGGCTGGTTCTTGATTCACCTAGTGTCTCGGAGCTGTGCCGCCTGGTTTTCTCTCACTGGCTTTGCCCTCATTATTGGGTGTGCATGGCCTCCACTGTAATCAGGAAGATGAAGTAGGTCTTTTCTCCTTTCCTGGCTGGGTCAGGGGCCCTCAACTCCTAGCCTAATTAGCCTGTCTTTTCCTTCCTTCCTTCCTTCCTTCCTTCCTTCCTTCCTTCCTTCCTTCCTTCCTTCCTTCCTTCCTTCCTTCCTTCCTTCCTTCCTTCCTTCCTTTTCTCTTTCTGCTTTTGAATATTTTTATTAATTTATTTATAAGCAGAGAGAGAGAGATAAGAGAGACAGACAGAATGGGTGCACCAGGGCCTCCAGCCACTGCAAACCAACTCTACACATGAGCCCCTTTGTGCATGTGGCTTTAGGTGGGTACTGGTGAATTGAACCCGGGTCTTTAGGTTTTGCAGGCAAGCACCTTAACCACTGAACCATCTCTCCAGCCCTCGGTCATTTCTTGTTACCTTCTCCCCACTTGACTCTCCACCGCCCTCTGCCTACTGCTCCCTAGGTGGGAGGTCAGTTGGCAAGGAAACTGCAAAATTCCCTTTGGGCAGTACTTCCTAATAGGGTGGACCTCATCTTAGTGAATCAGGGCTGCACCGGATGCAAGGAAAGCTGGTGAGATTGCAGCAGGCAATAGAGGTTCCAAGAGACCACCCTCTCACTTCACTGCCCACCTTAGACTTTAAGTCAACCTCTTTTCTTTGTAGAGCTCCAGCCTGGAGACATGACACAGATGGGCGGGCTCTTCCTTGTTCACTCCTCCCCATTGGGCTAAAGCAGCGTGGCCTATTTTAAATTCAACATACATATGTGCAGGTAGAGACCAGAGGACAATAGTGGATGTCTTCAGACCCTGTCCACCTCTTTTTTGAGACAGGGTCTCTTAATGGCTACTGTGCATTAATTAGGCTAGTCTGGCCCATCAGCAAGGCCCAGGGATTCAACTGTTGTCCTCCCCTGTGTCAGGATCATGGGTGTGTACAACCACACTCAGTATTTTACATGGATACTGAACTCAGGACCTCGTGCTTTGCGAGACAAGAACTTTATTGAGCTATCTATCTGTCCAGCCCCAGCATGACCTTCCTTGAATTGGAGAAGAAACAAGAAATTAATGACAGCCATGATATTCTGGGCACTTGGTTAGATTTGTCATGTCTGGAGATTGTCAAGTTGAAGTCTGGTTCCACTTCAGTCCTTCTAGAGCCTCAGACCCAGCTGATGGAGAGCCTGTGGCTCTGCTCTCTGCAGGCTGGATTGGGCTTGAACTTCCAAATTCATGAATCTGAATGATTGACTGAGCCCGTGGCTCCTGACTCTGTTAGCGGGCCATCCAGAAAAGTCACAAGTGGATCTGGAGTCAGTCTTGAAAACTCAGGAAGGAGGGTAAAGAAGTTGGAAGATCTTTGTACCACCAACATGTCATGGAAAACAGAGGGAGTACTGTGAAAGAGGCAGACTCGGAATCCTTAAGTCATGTCACCCTGAGGTGCCAAGATTCCCACACCCCCTTCCACCCATTCCCGTCTCCTGTCAGGGATTGCCTTATCACTGATCAGAGGCCTGTCCCTTATCCAGCTTAGCTTTCCACACTATGTTTCCCTGTGGTCAGCTGTAGTCTGAAAATATTGAATGGAAAATACCCAAAATAATTCCAAAATATAGTGCCTGCCCAAGAGTCACAAGCGGATCCTTTGTCCCTCTGTACACCGCCTGCCTGCGGGTCACTCAGCAATCCTGGTCGTCAGGTCAGCAGTGTGGTCTTGCCTTGCTGTGCTCAAGTAACCCTTGATGTACTTACTAAAGGCCTAAAGCTTAAGGGCAATGAAGCTGGAGATTCTGGACGCGCCACAGAGAAGCTGTGATATGCTTCCTGTCAGCCTTCTAGTTGCTGCACAGAAAGAACCCAAGCAAAAGTGGCTTATGGAGGAATGGGTTTATTTGGCTTATGGACTCAAGGGGAGACTCCATCATGGCAGGGAAAACGATGGCATGAGCAGAGGGGTGGACATCACCTCCGCCACAGCACTACAAACAAAGAAAGGAAGGTGTTCCAAACACTGTCAAGGGGAAGCTGGTTTATAACCCCATAAGTCCACACCCAACAACACAGCTCCAACGAGGTTCTAATACCTGAACTGCCATCAGCTGAGGATCGACCATTCAGAATGCATCCATTTGTAGGAGACACCTGGATCAAACCATGACATTTCCCTTAGGTGAAAAGGTGAAGCCTGATCATTTAAGAAGAAAAAAATATGAAGTTAGTAAGAACTACACTACAATAGGATATTTTGAGAGAGAGAGAGAGAAAGAGAGAGAGAGAGAGAGAAAGAGAGAGAGAGAGAGAGAGAGAGAGAGAGAGAGAGAGAGAGAGAGAACTTACATTACCGTTAAAATTCTATTCTCTTTTATGTTTGGTTATTGTCCTCTTATTGTGCCTGGTGGGTGTGTCTGCGTAGGAAATACGCACTACATAGTTTGGTGCTAGCTGTGGTCTCGGGCATCCCTGGGGGGGGGGGGAGTGCAGTGTAAGAGAAAACCTGAACATGACTCTTGGAACAGTCAGGAGGATTTCCTTCAGCTACTCCGGTGTGACCAAAGACCCTGTTTCTTTTCTCTGTTCCCTCATCTTCCATGTTGATGTCCTCCCTGTTGCATCCTTCTCGTATCCCAGGATGGCTGCCCTATCTTCTTGCTGACACACTTGTATCAGAAGAGATGATCATGTCCAGCCTCCCCAGAAGTCCTCAGATGCACCCACTGCCTCAGTTCAGGCAAACTGACTTGGTCATGGTGGGTCATCAGCTGTGTGGTCATCTTGGGGCGGGTGGGTGGGGGATACAAATGGGAGGGTAACTACCTACCTCTCAACCCTTTTCCCAACTCTCGGGGTAGCCACGGGCATGGCTCCCTTCAAGAGAGACCCTTGGGGCTAGGGATGTAGCTTGGTGGCTGAGTGCCTGCCTGGCATGTGCGCAGGTGCTCCCTCAGCGTGGCTTCCTTTCCCAGCTCAGGGGTGGCACAAAGAGAGAAAGCTTCCAGCTGCCACCCCTAGCCACTGGGCAGTGCCTCCTTGGCTAGGCTGGCCCACTCTGGCCACCCTAAACTGTTCCACATTGAGGGTGTCCCTACCCCATCTGCCTTCCCTCTCTTTCCCCTTCGCACTGGCCCCTTCACGCTTCTGCTGCCACAGGATCAAACGGAACCACCCAGGTACCCGTTACCCCAGTAAGGCCCTGGTTTCCAGGAGCTGGGCTCCATCCCCCACATGCCCCTGCGGGGTAGTGAGCATCCCACGACGCAGAGCCTGGGGAGATGCCCGCCCGGGTCACTTGGTTACACTGGGCAAAGGGAGAGGGCTTCCTGGGTCATTCTCAAGCGGGGGATGGGCTGCAGTCGCCACCGCCTGTCCTGCTGCGCAGACCTGACAGGTGCCACCGCCAAGGCGCAGAGACCCTCCGCTCAGGCTCTGAGGCGACAGCAGAGCGAAGCGAGACTGAGGCCCGAGACCCCGCCCAGGCCCTGGGCTCGATCCGCCACGTGGTCGGTGGACGTGTCTAACTGTGTCCCACAACCTTGGGACCGAGCGGCTGGAGGCCGGGGAGGATGATCGCTCCATCTGTTCCCCGGCGCCCCGGGGAGGCGCAGGTGCCTGAGAACCGGATCCCAGCGCAGGTGCACCTGCCATACTCGCCCAGGCTGCGGGCGATGCTTAATTACAGTCGACAGAGGGGCTGTTTCTCCTAATGACGGGAGGCAGCTGGACGAGGGAGGGGAGGGTCCTTGACTGCGGAGGGCCTCGCAGATCCTGAGCTGTCAACAGCATCACCTGGCCACACCACACGGAGCTTCCACAGCAGAGGCCAGAGGATCCTTCCCACCTCGTGTCCCCAGGCCCTTTGGGGCTAAGCCTGTTTGCTCCGGAGCCCTGTCTCTCCTGGGGTTTGTCTTGGCTGCGTAGTCACACTAAAGTTGCACCTGAAGAATATGTAACCAACAAGACAATCAGAAAGAGGTAAAATGTCAATAACAGCTCTCGCCTGCTGGTCCTTTAGAGTGCTTTTACCTTCCCTTGTTTTCTGCAGGGACTGGCTGGTGACCCGCATGCCCCAGTTTGCCTGGATGGAGCGCAGGGCCTCCTGCCTGCCAGGTGAGCTCTGTATCCCTGAGCTGTGCCCCTAACTCCCAGGTGATTCCATTTTAAAGGGAAAAATCCAAGAGGAGCTCAAGTTTGCCCCAGAGGGGTGGGCACATGTGCAGGAACGCTGCAGACCTACTGAGTGTGACTTACTTCCAGTGGAAGCTGGGGAGAACTTCCAGAGAGGAAGAGAGCGTGGGCAGGAAGTTAAGACTTGGTCAGTAACAAGAGAGCTGGCTGGGGTGTGGCTAGTGCACCAGGCGGAGGGACCAGTGGGTGAGGGAGCCATATTACTCAGAGGGATTGAAAGAAACGGGTTAGGGGCAGCAGAGCTAGTGGGTTGGGGTGACACATAAAAAGCTACATTTGCTTGGGGACCCAGACAGCACTGTTGCAGACAGATGAGAGGAAGCAATCAATCCACTATGTGCTAAAAGGAAGAGAGATGAATATTTTAAAATCTTTATTAATAAGCAGAGAGAGAAGGAGGAATGAGAATGGTGTACTGTGAGCCGGGAATTCTTGCCAGTGCAAACAAGCTTCACAGAACATCTGCCATATGTGCCATTTTTTTGTGTTGTGCTTTACATGAGTACCAAGGAATCGAACGAACCCAGGGCATCAGGCTTTGCAAGAAGCACTTTTAACCACTGACCACTGAGCCATCTCTCCAGCCGGGAGATATGAGTATTTACTGTGACTCCCTGTGCACATCATTTGCTGGGAGGGACCAGAAAGCATTTGAAAATCTTTCTGTCCAACACCAACGATTTTCAACACACCCTAAAGCAGAAGCACAGAGACCCCCTAAGACCTCAGCAATAAAGCAGCCTAAATACTCACCCACCATGACTCAGGGAACTGAGTGGAAGAGGGGGCGGAAAGATTGTAAGAGCCATGGTGGGGGAGAATATCCAGAGACTTTACCCCTCTTAGTAACAACATACAAAGAGGGGGTGGAACTTTGCTGACTCCTAGGCTGTCCATAACCCCCTACCCCATGGACTGATCCAGACTGTCCATGGAGGAGGATATCCAACTGATTGGGGGCAGGGAAGAGGGAAATCTGGGAACTGGGGATACCAACACATTATTTGCTCATTCAATGTATCTAATTATGGATAACAAAGAAAAAAATCTTTCTGTCCTCTCCCCTCCAAGTCTGCCTCTCTGACAGTCACTGTCTTCAAAGACTCAACTCTCTCTCGTCCAAGCTTTCTCTTAGGAGTCATTTGCTGGTTGTAATTGATGGTTTTCTTCTTTCACACTATTGATCACGTCAAACATTAAAGACACCACTCAGTGACAGCTCACGTTTGTGAACTTTGTGCCAAGCTCTTGTCTAAGGGTCAAGGCTTGCCCTCACTTCCACTCCTGGTACAAATCAGGGAGGTGGGATCTGTCCATCCCTTTGCCAAGCTCACACAGTTACTAGATGTTGCTGTAAGTAGTTAAAGCTATCTCTATTTTAAAGGGAAATCACGTGGGCTAGAAAAATGAGGAGACATCATAAAGAACACCACTTGTTTTGAGGACCGACTGCCAGCTCTGGGACCTCAGATTTCTTATTAAATTTCCCTGAGCTTTGGTTTCTTCATCTGTGAAAGGGAGTGATAATCCCACCGTCTGTCACAGTGGGGACAGAATAGAATGAGAAATGAAAGCCCCTATCTCAGCATCAGGGCCAAACTGAAGCAAATTGTTTACTTTTTGCCTGGATTATATCAGTTTCCTGTGACATTGTGCAACAAAACCTGCGCTCTCTGATAATTGGGGCTTTTAATGGCTTTATTTATGCTGCACCAGAACAGTGCCTGCCGGATCAACGTCACTCTGGTTATTTCTGGAATTGAGCCTTGAGTTGGTTTCTCTGAGTTCTTTGGTGTGGCATTGGATTCTATATGGGGACCTGTGGATGTCACTTGTATGCCCTGGGGAGTAAAGCTTTATGTAGAAGAGCTGAGCGATCCTCTCTCATGGGTCACCAGCAGGCCAGGGCCCAGCCACATGGCTCATGCAATGGCAATGGCCTACTCCTACTGGCCAGCTGGGAGAGAGCCCCAGATTTTCTGGGAATGCTCTCTGAGGGTTTTGGGCAGCTCTAGCCCTACTCCTATCTCCTCCTGTCAAGCTGGTCCTTGAAGCCGCTTGGCTCAGGATCAGAGGCTCCTAAGATGTGAAGGATGCATCAGCAAACACGGCACCCATGTGTCTTCCATCAGAATGAGTGCTTCTCCCAGGCCTGGAATGTGCCAGGGGCCTCCAACTGAGCTCTGCTTGGGGCTTCCTCACAATGAAGACATGCCTACCCCAAGCTGGTCACCTTCACTGGACAGACGTGCGACAGGCATGGGGATCCTACACCTCACTGGACAGACGGGGGACAGGCAAGGGGATTCTAAAGTCCATATTGAAATCATTTCCTCTTTGTTGTGGCATTGGAACAAAAAAGTCTAATGCTGTCCTTTCCCATTAGCCAGAGCAGGTAGAAGCCTTGGGAAGTGGCTTTGGGGAAGGGACCTTCAGAGGTGGCTTTGGGGCTGGGAGATGCTCAGTGGGTACTTGCCTTGCAAACATGAGTCCTGAGATCAGTCCCCAGAGCCTAGCATGGTGGTGTGAGTTGATAATCCCAGGGCTGGGGGGGCTGGGGGGCTCACTGGCCAGCAAGCTCCACAGTGGTGAGAATTCCTGCCTCAGGAAAAGGTGTGAAGCAGACTGGAGAGATAGCAGTGGTACAAACACTTGCTGAATAATTGTGGCACTTGAGTTCAGAACCCCAGAGCCTGTGTAAAGCCACAGGAGTGGCTATGATCTCAGCACAGCTTGGAAAGATGACAGAGAAAGGACAATCCAGGGATTCTTGTGGCCAGCTTTCCTGCCATACATAGCTGTGAACAAGGACCCTACCTCAAATAAGGTGGAAGGCAAGGACTGGCACCCGAGGTTGTCCTCTGACCTCCACATGTGGGCTGCGGCATGCAGGTGCCCACACTCAACACATGTGAACACACAACTGTGGACAGTGTTCCTGAGAAACAGCACCAGAGGTTGAACTCTAACCTCCATATTACCTATATATATACATGAACATGTGTACACACACACCCCAAAAAGAGAATTTTTAAAAAAGGTTTGGAAGATGAAAGATGGCGCTGGTCATGATGACACACAGCCCTGGTGGCAGTTCAGGGAGGACTCCTGCAGTCCCTGTGCTCCCTGGCAAGAAGGTAGAAAATTTCAGAGACTTGTAAAAGGGTCCTTTGAGCTCACCAGCTCTCGGAAATCTGGAGAGGTAGGTGGGCCAGTAAGCCTAGAGGGCGAAAGGCCGAAGGCAGGTATGTAAGTGACTAGTCGTGATGTTTTGAATCTAAGGGGCAACATGGCCATTTTTCTCCACTGAAATAATTTGTAATGGTTCGTGTCCAAGCACAGTAGCCAGAATCTGGAGGACAGAGAAGCAGGACCTTGTCAGGGGTGGAGGTCGAAACAAGCTGCCCATCACAAAGATCACTTAGGACCACTGCTGTCATGATGCATTAGATCATGTGAGAATTTCTAGAATTTTCTTTTGAATTTCCTTGGTTACGAATAGTAAGCCATTTAGCTTCATAGTGGCATCACTTTCTCAGCAATCTCCACGCAAACTTGGGAGCTCTTGCCAAGTGAGGTAACCAATCACAGATTATTTGTAGCTATAATTGATTTCATTTTGAGACAAGGTCTTGTGTGTTGCACAGGTTTGCCTGGAACTCAAGACCCTCCGGTTTCAGCTTCCTGAGGGCTGGATGAAAACCGAGCGCCACCGAGCCTGGCAGAATAACAATGAAACAGTGACCAAAATGGACCCAGTGTTCTGTAGACATTTAATGAAATACTCCTTTCAATTTCATCTAATCTTTAATTTTTTTCTGTGTACGTTGTTGTACGTATGCATACATGTGTGTGTGTGTGTGCATGTGAAGGTTAGAGGTCAATGTCAAGTATCTTTCTCAGTCACTCTCTAGCCCATTCATTGAGATGGATTTCTCTCTGAAACTGGAGCTCACTGATATGGCTGGAGTAGCTAGCCAGCAAGCCACGGGGATCTTCTCTGTCACCCTAGCACTTCGATCACAGGCATGCACCACTGCATGCAGCTTTCACACAGGAGCTAGGGACTTGAACTTGGGTCCTTATGCATGTGTGGCAAGCACTTTACTGTCTGAGGGATCTCCATAGCCCATCTTTGAATATTTTTGAATCAATGTCTTTTATTTTCTGTGTGTGTGTGTGTGGTGGGGGATAAATAGCCTTGTCCCGGCTGGGAAGCAGAAGCCTAGAGCTGATACAACTTATTTCTCCACTGGCTTTTCTCCTGGACACAGTCCTGAGCCTGGCAGGGTTTATGTGGAGGAGGCTTGTGACTCGTGTGCAGATCAGCTCCCCAGGTGAGGAAAACCTGAGGTGGCCAAGAGCCCAGCAGGATCTGCTAAGAAGCCAGTGAGAGTCAGGACCTGTCCCTTCCTGGCATGAGAATGAAGAAATGGATGGTGTTGGGCACCTCCACCTGGCACGGGAGCCTCTGGGGCAGGGGAGGTTGGTTTGTTTGTTCACACATCCTTTGATTCCGCGGGCATAGTCCGGGAGTCCCCTTCACAACCTTCAGCAGAGGGAGGGGAAGAACAGATGGGCTGTGAGCTCCGACATGATGGCTGAGTCACCTGGCTTCCTGTCACACTGACATTTTATATCCCAGTGCTCAGCAGCAGTGATGGGGACAATGTTGCCATTGTCAAGGATTTGTGACCCACAGCTCTGCGGGAAGAGAACCCGGTTGCCAGGCACTGCACAGTGCAGAGTGTTTGCCCTCAGCAGGTACCTCCAGCAACCAGCTCCTGCTCCTGCCTAGGTCACAGCAGATGCTCCTGAGAACCCAAACAATCTGCCAGTGTCGCATGGAGGGCCTGGGACAAAGGTGGGTTTGAACTCAGAGCAGTAACACCCCAAGCTTGCCCTGTTGTTGGTCACACCCTGCTCCTCCTCTGTCTCCTAAGAAGGTTCAGATTCTTGGAAGGATGTCTCTGCTTGCCTCAGAAGTGGATTCTTTCTTCCTTCCACTCAGGGAGACAAGAGAAGTGGGGGTTTGTCTATGGCTGCCTTGGGGCCTCTGTCTAACTCACAGATGTCCTGCATAGGAGCGAGGAGGAGCTTATAATCAGCCACGTGTCACATGCTTGTGGGTGGCCTGGCCTTGGACTCCATCAGACCAAAGAAGAGTTGTAGGCCAACCCTGAGACTGCATTAGTCTGTGTTCTGTTACTAAATCAGAATTCTGGAGGCTCCCATGGAGGTCAGAGAGCATGGTGCTGGCCTGGTTGTGAGCACATAAGAAAGGGAAAGGTCATGTGATGAGTTAGGAAGCAAGAAAAATTCAGGGAAGGTGCCAGGCTCAGATCTAGGAAAATAGGGAACACTCCCTCGAGGAAAGCATAAGCCCACTAAAAGACATCAGCATCTCCCATGAGGCCCACTGCCTCTCAGCATGGCTCCCTGAGGACTAAGCTTCCAGGACATGAGCCTTTAGGGGTCCTACTCATCCCCCACCCAGACCATAGCAGACCCCATGATCCCAGACAGCTGCCTCTTAAGTAAGTTGCCCTGCCTCAGTTAGGGGTTTCTGGAAGCAGACCCTAGGGCAGCTACCATAGCACAGGCCTTTTTGTCTGGACATGACCCGGGAGGCCTAGCACCTGGGGTATCCTGTCGCTGTGGACTCACAGAGTGACACCCACTAGACACCCACTGCCCCATCAGTCCCAGGGGAGGGCTTGTGGCTAGAAGGCCAGCTCGCTGCAGGGTGCAGGCTGGTCCCATGAGATTCCTGTATTGCAGGTGTGTGCTGGCGGCTTTCTGGGCAGGGTCACCCGGGTACTATCGCCAGGACGGTCTGATGGGCCCAAGGGAGTATCTGGTAGGAATCCAGGCACTCACCTGTGACCTGTGACATGTCCTCCCTGGGGCTGGCCCTGGATTGCTTCCGAACAAGAATCCACCCCGCAGCTGCTCGCAGACTCCGGAAGCCTGGCTTTCTTGTCACACTCCTGTGTGGAAGCTGTCTTTGGCCCATCTTATCTGCTGCCTCTGGCCCTTCCTTCCCTCAGTCTTGAGAAGCCCATCAGGAAATCCTGGCTCCTGGCCTTCCTGTTTTTATCTCACAGCTGTGGCCTGAGTGAGCTGTGGGGGCTGAAGGCCTTGTCTTGAAGTGTGATGGTGTCATGAGCACATGGCTTTTCTTGTCCTGCTTACTGATGACAGCCCATAGAAATTACTGGAACCTAAAGCTGGCATCACCCCAGCCTAGCCAAACTGTCACTTTTGCTCCATCTGCAAACTTCAGCTGTCCTCCCTGGACCACCAGCTCTGAGGTTCCCATGTCCTCGCTAAGCACAGAAGCAGGGTGGCTCTGAGCAGAAGCTCTTGCTCCCCAGAGGTTCTGATTCCCTTTTTAGCCTCTCCAGGTTTTACCTATGACACAAACCATTTCGTAAGGACAGGCGCAGACGCCTGTGGCTGCATCTGACACCAAGGACGTAGTGAGGTGGAAATTCCACAGTCACGGGCTCTGGCGGGGGAGGGGGGGGTACTGAGCCGTGGACCCAGAAGAAGCCTTCGGTCACCTGGGTCCCTCGCAGGATCTCAGGCCGTCTGTGACTGTCCCACCTTCTAAGTCTGAGCTGGAGAGCATGCTGTCCTGGGCTTTCCCAGAAGCCCACGTGCACTAGGAGAAAGATACTTGGCCTCCTTGGGGGAGGAGTGAGGACTCCTTGTTTCCTGGTGGCCTGGGAGGCAGCCTGGTCACAGATACAAGCCTCAGTTTCTCCATCTGTCATGTACAGTGATAGTAATGCTACAATGTTCTCATTCAACTGTTAGGAAATTAAATACTATTTACAAAGTGCTAGAGACATTCCTGGCTCATTTTATATATTAAATAAGTAAATTCTCTTTTTTTCCCCCTGCCCACTGAAGACAAGTTCTGAGGGGCGTGTCTACCAGCAGGACAGACTAAAGAGGAGGGAGAGGGGTTGCAGGACACGTTCATTTAACAGCTACCCATTGAGCACCTACTGTGAGGCAGGCACCATTCATGTTGCTGGGCTGGTAGTTGTGACGCAAACCAAGATGAAATGTGCAGATACAGCAAAGGACTCCTGAGTGACAGCGAGCCTGGGACAGAATAAACAGGAATGGGAGGAATTTAGTGGCGGCAACTTCAGGTTTTGTGGTTGGGAAAAGAGAACCAGCCACATGAGACAGTCATCCCACAGGGGAGCAGTGCAAAGGCCCTGGGGTGCATGGGGACTTGGAAGAGCAAGGTTGTCATAGCAACCTTCGTAGAGCCAGTGAGGGGACGGCAGGGGAATGAGGCCATGCGGAGGGAGAAAGAAAACTAATCAACTTGAGCCTTTTAAAGGATTCACTTTTTATTTTATATCTTTTTAAAATTTTATTTTACTTTCTATTTTGGAGAGTTCTAAGCCTGGAAGTATCATGGGCTCCTTCAGGAAAACATCTGAAACCCAACTCAAGATAGCTTTACGAACAGGGGAAGTTATTAGAAGGCTTGAACCTGGGAAGGTGACCTTTCCACTCCTGCTGGGGTTTCTCTGTCTTCCGTGCATTCCAGTCCCCTGTGGAACATGGCAGCCAACCTGAGGTTCATGTCCTTGGCATGTGTGGTCTAGTGTCTCAAGGGCATGGTATCCCTCAATTCTGACAGGACTGAGCTCAGGACCTAAGGGCTGGTTTGAGGCAGGTGCCCATCCTAGGACCAGTCAGCTGGCAGGGGCAGCATCACCCTTCTGGATACTTCTCCGTAAACACGGGACTCTAAAAGACAGCAGGAGGGAGGCTCAGGGACACTTGACAGAAAGCCCGAGACTGGTGGTGGTGCCCATCGTGATCCCAGGACTCAAGAAACTGAGGCAGGAGGAGCACACATTCAGTTCCAGCCCAGCCCAGGCAGTTTAGTGAGACTTGGTTTCATAACACAAGAAAGCTTGTCTTTAATCCCAGCTCTCGGGAGGCAGAGGCAGGAGGATCGCCTGAGACTACATAGTGAATTCCAGGTCAGCCTGGGCTAGAGTGAGACCTTACCTTGAACCCACCCCTCCAAAAAAAACAAGAATGAATGAGAAAGAAGAGGGGTGGGCTGAGAAAGGGTGGGGATTCTGGATTTAGCTTGGATCCATGGACGTGGGGCTGAGAAAGCTCCGCTGGGCAAGTGCTCACAGAGCCCCACAAGGAGTTTGACTCTCAGCATGTAAAATGCCAGGCAGCACATGGGGAGGCGGAGACAGAAGGATCCCTGGGACTCTCTGGCCAGCCTATCTGGTTTAATCAGAGAACTCAGGCCAATTAGAGACTGTCTCAAAGGACAGGGGTGGTGTTCCTGAAATCTCCACCCTCCCCACACACATTTTTAAAAAAAGAAAAAGAGACAGACACCAATGACTTTCAACACAACTTAAAATAGAAGCACAGAGACTCTTAAAGTCACAACAACAACAATGAAACAGACTTAAAACTCACCCTCCATGACTCAGGGAACTGAGTGGAAGAGGGGGCGGAAAGATTGTAAGAGCCATGGTGGGAGAGATTGCCCAGAGACATTACCCCCCTCAGCTACAATACATAAAGGGGTGGGGGCAACCTTGTTGCCTCCTGTGCTATCCATAACTCCTTGCCACATAGACTGATCCAGTGTGCCCACCGAGGAGGATACCCGGGGGATTGGGGATTGGGAGGGGAGGGAAATGGGAATATAAGTACAATATTTATTCAATCAATGTATCTAATTTTGGGCAATAAAGATAAAGAAGCAAAAAAAGAAAAAGAAAAATGAGCTTCAGATTCTCATTGGGTAACATGATGGAGGAAGAAGAGAGAAGAAAGCATTTTCTTCCACTAACGCTGAGACTTGTGAAGAGATCCTTTGTGGAAGGGGACTGAAAACACAATGGCTAATTCATGCAGCCAGAGCTGAGTTCAGCTTTCTGGGAGGGTTATGGTTGCACAGGTGGACACTCTCGGTGACTTCTTTCTTTGTGTGTGATGGGGCTGCACATGTCAAGGCATGCATGTGGAGGTCAGAGGACAACCTCAGGGTGCTGGTCCTCTCCTTCCACCTTGCTTGAGAAAGGGTCTCTTGTTGTGTGGCCCTCAAGATTCAGGAGTCTCCTTCCTTGGCCTCTCATTGACCTAAGTGCGTTGGGATTAGAGATATGTATGGCTGACACTTTGCGTCTGGATTTATGGGTTCTGGAGATTCGAATTCTGGTTGTCAGACTTGCAGAGCAGGTGTCTTTCACCACTGAGCCCTCGCCCCAGCCTGTGGCTCCTGAAAGCAGAGGGGCATTATTAAATCTCTGCAGTGCAGGTGGGCAGAATAGGGTTAGAGGCCTCACATATGCCTCACTGTGGTTCCTTCTGGCCTCTCGATTCTTGGGGACTTGAGCAGATGGGCTGAAAACTGAAAGCTGCTAACAGGACCAGAGAGGAGGGCCATCCCTCCCATTCAGAGACCTCAGAACACTCTTCCTTAGCTACAGCTGAGTGTCCATCTTGGGCCTGATGAATTTCTAAGAACTGGAAAGCTGTGTGTGTGTGTGTGTGTGTGTGTGTGTGTGTGTGTGTGTGTGTGTGTGTGTTGCTGAGGACTAAACCCAGGGCCTTGTGTCTACTAGGCAAGTACTTTACCCCTGAGCTATATTATATATAGCCCAGTCCTAGGAACTGGAACTGTGGGATGTTAAAATGCAATGTTGACCGTGAATTTAAGACTGTTTAAAGCTTTCCCAAGAGCCAAGCCAAGTGCGGGT
>PVHP010003949.1:33603-74886 GCA_004024765.1 Zapus hudsonius | reverse complement strand
GGGTTGGGAATTTAGCTCAGTGGATGAGTGCTTGCCTAGCAAGCGCAAGGCCCTGGGTTTAGTCCTCAGGACCGCAAAAAATATATATATTTGAGAGAGAGAGACGAGAGAGAGAGAGAGAGAGAGAGAGAGAGAGAGAGAGAGAGAGAGAGGGAGAGGGAGAGGGAGAATGGGCAGGACAGGGTCTCCTGCCACTGTAAATGAACTCCAGACACATGCCCAGGCCACCAGGCTTTACAAGCAAACCCCTGTAATTACTGAGCCATCTCTCCAGCCCCACAATTAGTCTTCTCTACTCCATCCACGGCAGTTCCCCCCAAAGCCTGTTTTCTCACAGGTAACAGCTCCTCTGGAAAATATCCTACGTGAGATGTTGTTTGCACGGTGCTGTCCTGTGGCAGGTATTCCTACCTCACTCTTCTCTGAAGTGGAAGTGCACCTGCCTGGCAGGAGATTGTGGTCCTTCTGAGAGAGGAACCAAGAGCAGAGACAGCAGAAAACCATCTGTCCTATCGCCTGGCTGGTCTGGTCTAGGTGTAAATACTATCTCCACATGAATTTCCCTCAGAGTAAGTCCCCTCAGAGGACATATTAGGATCTGAGAGAGAGGTGGTCTGGTATCCTTGCCCACAGCAATGCCTGCCTTTTCTAGTGTGCCCCTTGCACACTAGATGCAGTGCATCTCAGATCCCCAAGGGCATGGCCCAATGAGGTATTCTGACATGCTGACAGAACCTGAGCCATTCCTTCTCATCCATACCTGTTTCTCCACCTGACGTCAGCAAGAGATGACAATGTCAGCAAGAGATTGCCTAGAGGATTACGTACTTTCAAATGTTTTGGAGCCAGGTGTGGTGGTGTACACCTGCAATCCCAGTGCTTGGGAGGCAGACACAGAATTGCTGCAAGTTCAAGGCCAGCCTGATCTATATAGTGGCCCATGTTCAATTTCCCAATACCCACTTAAAGCCAGATGCACAATGTGGTGCATGCTTCTGAAGTTTGTTTGCAATAGCAAGAGGCCCTGGCCCTCCTATACCCTCTCAAATAAATAAAACATTTTTTTAGAAAAAGAAATATCTGGGCTGGGGATATGGCTCAGTTGTTAAAGGCACTTGCTTTGCAAAGCCTGACAGCCCAAGTTCAATTCTGTAGGACCCACAAAAAAGCCAGATGTACAAAGTGGCTCATGTATCTGGAATTTTTCAGGAGGCAGGAGGCCTCGGTATGCCCATACTCAATTCCTCTCTCTCTTTCAAATGAACAAATTAACAAATAAATAATTTCTTAAAAGAAATATTCCCTAAGGAAGGGAGGAGGGAGGCTTTGGAGGAAGGAAGATCTTGGGAGGTCTAATCTAAGAAGGCTGATACTTATTAAGATCACAGAACCACTCCCAAAGGTTGAAGGACAGACTCTAACCAGTGTCATGTAGCAATTTTCTCCGAATAACCTTCTGGGCAGGAGGTTCAGGAGAATCAGGAGGTCAACAAGTTGGGGGAAAAGGGTAACTTCTTGGGGAGAGACTGTCTGAGCAGGTTGTGCAGTGAGCTCTGGAGATGCAGCTTCCGTGCGTCCTCACCCATGCTGGGGGGGGGGGGCTCTTCAGTGATGCAGCCGCCTTTGAGTCATCCATGCTCCTGTAAGCAACCCTGCTCTACAGGTAACCACTATAAACTCATTGGTTTACCAAAACTGGTTTTGGTGCAATCGTCTACTGCCTGTGCCCTATCTGGGGTGAATAGACATGTGTTTGAGGCTCCCCAGGGAAAGTTTTACAGGATACTTGGCACCTGAACAGGAATGTGACAATGTCAAAATAGAAAAGGGGAGTTGGAAGATGGTTCAGTGGTTAAGGTGCTTGCCTTCAAAGCCTAATGACCTGGGTTTAATTCCCCAGTACCCATGTAAAGCCTGATGCAAAAGGTGGCACATGCATCTGGAGTTCGTTTGTAGGGGCTGGAGGCCCTGGTGTGCCCATTCTGTCTCTTCTCTTCTCCCCCTCTCTGCTTGCAAATAAGTATTTTAAAAGTAGAAGGAGGGACTATTTGGAAAGAAGGGATTCAGTGGAAAGAGAGATGGGATACAAAAAATAGTGGAAGGGAATTATGATTAAAATATATTATGTATATGTATGAAAATTGTTAATGAAAAAACTTTTTTTTTCCATTTTTTGAGGTAGTGTCTCGCTCTAGCCCAGGCTGACCTGGAATTCACTATGTAGTTTCAGGCTGGCCTTGAACTCACAGCATTCCTTCTACCTCTGCCTCCTGAGTGCTGATACTAAAGGCATGTGCCATCACACCTGACTCAAAAAATTTTGTGGGTCCCACTCTAGTCCATACTGAACTGGAATTCCCTATATAGTCTCAGGGTAGCCTCAAACTCATGATGATCTTCCTACCTCTGCCTCTTGAATGTTGGGATTAAAGATGTGCACCATCATGGCCAACTACAAATTTTTAAAAAGCACTTTGAAGACAGCATCTAGCACATAGCTGGTGATTAATAAGCACATAGAACCAATACCTAACACTAGCAATGAGTAAATACATAGGGAAATAAAACACCACACTGCTCCATGAGTTACAGACTTCAGCTATGTGTGTGTGTGTGTGTGTGTGTATATATATATATATATAACACAACAGAAGGTACAAGGTCTCAATAAGAAAATACAATCTGTGTCCAGGTTAAACTCCCATCAGCAGCCACAAAGAACACTCCATAACGAGGAAAGAGGGAAGGGGGCACTATAAATAGGACTAGGAGGGAAAGTCACTGATATACAGGTACACTGCCGGGGTACAGAGCCTCTTCCTCCCAGGAAAGCAATGCAGCAGCACAGAAAAACAGTAGCCACAGACTAAACCTGCAATGCCTCAAGGAGGGGGTGCAGAACATAGGTAAAACCATGGGGTACACAGCAGGAGGGGGCGGAGGGGACTTCCTTCTCTGAGGCAGGTCCCAGGGCCTCTCAGTTAACGTCCATGGACTCAGGGTTGGGTGGGGAATTGGAGGCAGGAGAGATTAGGGGGTCAGGCTGAGATTGGCGGCGTCCTACATCCTGGCGCTGGTAGAACAGGACATAGGCAGCCTTGGACTATAAGGAGAGAACACAGGTCAGTGAAGATGTCAGGGAAGGAAACCAGACAGGAGAATGGGAGAAGAGAAGATAGAAACTGTACCTCAATCTCATTCTCATTCACAGGTGAGACAGAATTATCATCAAAGTAGTGCCACTGGCCGCTGTCCTTGTTGCAGGCAAATGTTGTATCTGAAAGGAACAGGAAAGCATTCTTACCTACCCTCCTGGCCCTCCCAAGTGTCCACACTCACTCTTTTGCTCCTCCTGTCCTAATTTTGCCATTGGCCTACATTCTTGATCACTCACTGGGGACATCCTGACCCCCAATCCAGAACCCCCAGGACATGCCCATGCCCATAGCCCGGCACATACAGTGTCCATCACGCATGCCCCCATAATGGTTGGAAACAGAGATGAGATCATATTTATATAGCTCTGGATTCAACTCGTTCTGCGGTTTGATGACAAACTCAGAGAAGTCCAGATCCCTGTGGATTGAAGAGACAGTTAATACAGCTGGGCTCCACCTGCCCCTTCCCACCATCCCTAGCCATTCCAAGTTCCCTGACCGGATAGGAAACTGCACCAGGGTGTCCAGCTTCTCACGAGAAAACTTGGAAAAGGAAAAGCGCTTCAGGTGGATGATGAGAACCTCAGGCAGCATCCACAGATCCAGTTTCTTGGTGGCCAGTTGGTGCCGCTTACAGCAAGAGCAGTACCTACAGACAGAGCTCCAGTCAGGAAGGGATACTTTCTGAGTACCCGCCTTATGCTTTGGGTAATGTGACCTTACGTGCCCATCTGGTCCACAGTGACATCCAGTACTCATTACTCCTCTGCCATCCTCGCTCAGGCAGGATTGGAACTCACTATGTAACTGAAACTGACCTCAAACTTGCAATCCTCCTGCCTCATTCTCCTTAAGGTGGTGGGTGGCTGCTTATTTTGTTGTATTGGAGTTAGGGTTTCACTCTAGCCCAGGCTGACCTGGAATTCACTATGCAGTCTCAGGTTGGCCTCAAACTCACAGCGATTTTCTTACCTCAGCCTCCCAAGTGTGGGGAGTAAAGTGTGTGCTGGGCTGAAGAGATGGCTTAGTGGTTAAGGCATTTGTCTGCAATGCAGAAGGACCCGAGTTCGATTCCCCAGTGCCCATATAAAACCAGATGCACAAGAGGGCGTATGTGTCTGGAGTTCGTGCTGTGCCCATTCTCTCTCTCTCTCTCTCTCTCTCTCTCTCTCTCTCTCTCTCTCTCTCTCTCCAATAAATAAAATATTATCTAAAAGCGTATGCCATCACGCCGATGTTTTTTTTTTTTGAGACAGGATTGTACTACATAGCTCAAGCTAGCCTCAAACTTGGGATCCTCTTGTCTCTGCCTACCAATATGAAGATGTAGGCATGTATCACTAACTTTCAGTTTGCCTAGCACTCTCATTTGTTATTATCTTCAGGCTGAGGTGGGCATGTGTGTGGGTGATGGTGGCCAGTGTGGAAGAGTAGAAGTACGCTTAGAGAAAGAGCAGGTGCCTGGGCCCTCACCAGGGGTTCTCCTTCTCTAGAGTTTCCACAGTTGTGAACAGCTTGATGCACTCCTGCAGCTGCACCGGGGCCTTCTTCAGTATGTATCCCACACAGTCATGCTTCACATAGCCCTGCAGGAGGGAGTTAAATGTCCAGAGAGGGTAAATGTGGAAAAAATAGGATAGAGCATGGAGCCACAGATCAAGTGGAGCTGAACCCCAGGCCCTGGAGCTCCTTATGGGTGTGCAAGTGCCAAGGCTAGGCTTAACCTGAACCTGGATCTCTTGGTTCTATTCCCAGCTAGAGTTAAGGGGGGATATATGAAGAGTTAAGAAATATGAGCTACAAGTGTTCTCCTACTTCCTGGGGTTCTTCTCCGTTTACCTCAGCCTCCGCTTCATCATAGTAGCGCCGCTTCATCTCTGGCTCCCAGTCCATGGCGATGTATGGCTGGGCTACAGGTACAGGGGAGGTACAGGTTCATGGCTCCTGTTGCTAGGAAACCTTGCCTCCTGCTACCCACCTTCCCAAATGGGCTTCCAACCAATGGACATACTTTGTACTTCTTCAGGGGAGGTGTTGCGGTCACTGGTCCCATTGGAGTTCACTGTCTGCAGGGTGAACAGCTGCTTGCGGCGGCGCCTTGGGGGCCAGTGAGATGTGTGAAGGCAGTTGTCCAAGAGGAATGGGCATCTCCTGGTGGCCCCAGAACTGGGCCCAGCCTGCTCCTGTTCTGAGTCTTGGGGGCTGATCCTATTGGAAGGCCCAGGAATTTCCTCTTTTTCCCCATCACTGCTACTGTCTTCATCATCATTCTCCTCATCTCCTAGGATAGGAAGATGTCAGGAATAGAAAAGTGTGAACTCCAGTGAACTGAGAACACCCAAAGGAACCCTGTGTGAGCCATATCTATCCCCAGCCCCTCCCCACTGCCCCTCAGCCCTATATCCCTATCAGGACTATGGGATATATATTTAGACCCTTATCCTTGTTGACACTCTCTCCCTCACCTTTCTCATCCCCATCGTCTTCATCTGAGGTGGGTTTGGTCACGTAGCGTCTGTGACAGAGCAGAAGAGACTCCCAAGACAGGGGTACAACAACAGTGGGGGCAAATCCCAGTGTTTTACTTTGGTGGTGATGGATGGAAAGGCAGGGATAAATCCCCACATAAATAATTTCTTTGTAAAAATCTTTTAATTATTTGTGTGTACACACACATGTATGGGCATGCCATGATCTCTTGCCACTGCAAATGAATATCAGAAACATGTGCCACTTTGGTGGAGAGGTAGTCTGGCTTACCTGAGTGACTAGGGAATTGAACTCAGGTTGAACTTTTGCCTTTAACTGCTGAGCCATCTCCCCAACACCCAAAAAGAGTTTTTTCTTCTTGTTCTTTCTTTCCATTTCCCTCCCTACCTCTTCATCTCCTTTCTTCTTTTCTTTTTGGATTGAGTCACATCCCTAGCCTTGTCCTGAAATGTTTAAATTTTGAAACAGGGTTCTGTAAGTTGCTGAGGCTGGCCTTGAACTTATGATTCTCCTGAATCCTTGAATTTATGATTCTCCTTATGATTCTTGAACTTATGATTATCCCAAGCAGTTGAGATTACAGGCATGTAGCACCATGCCCAGTTAGCACATTAACACTCTTTTTTTAAAAAAAATATTTAATGTGTTCATGTGTATGTGTTCTCATGTATGTAGGCATGCATGTAGGAGTCAGAGGATAACTTTCAGACCTGTCCTTGCCTTTCACCTCATTTTTTTGAGACAGGGTCTCTCACTGTATTTTACCACTCTCTTCCCAAACTCCTGGGAAATTCTCCTGTCTCCATCTCCCTTCTCACTATAGACCACTGGGATTCCAGAAGCCCACCACAGCTTCCAGCTTTCACATGGAGTATGGGGATCCAAACTCAGGTACTCAAGAGTGTCACAGGAAGTACTTTATGCACTGGGCTACCTCTCCAGCTCTAACACACGAATATTCTTAATCATGAATTTGGAAGGTGTTGAAGTGGTGAGATAAATGCACGAAGAGGCTGAAGATACCAGTAGTGACCTGAGTTTAGATACTCATGCACCAGCCAGGAGTATGGATTTTAAGTCTAATACGTCTAATAGACATACAACCAGCTGTGAATTATAACAGGGAAGTCTCGCAGGGGTGGACTCGTGTCAAATTGAGGAGAGATCAACTAAGATAATGTATTTCTTTGCTTGATATGGTATGGATTCTAGATTTTTTTTTTGAGACAGGGTCTCCCTCTAGCCCAGGCTGACCTGAAATTCACTTTGTAGCCTCAGGGTGCCCTCGAACTCACAGCAATCCTCCTCCTTCTGCCTCCTGAGTACTGGGATTAAAGGCATGTGCTACCATACCAGGATTATTCTAGATTTTTCAAAAATACTTTTTTTTAAATATTTATTTTTAAGCAGAGAAATACAGAGAGAGAGAGCGAGGGAGAGAGCGAGGGAGAGAGCACCAGGGCCACCACCTTGTGGGTCTGGTATATGTGGGTACTGGGGAATTGAACCTGGGGCCTTAGGCACTGGAAGCAAGTGCCTTAACCGCTGAGCCGTCTCTCCAGCCCTCAAAAATACTTTTATTGCAAGGCATGGTGGTACATGCCTTTAATCTTAGCATGTGGGAGGCAGAGGTAGGAGGATCACTGTGAGTTCGAGGCCAACCTGAAAAGACAATGAGTTCCAGGTCAGCCTGGGCTAGAGTGAGACCCTACCTCAAAAAATATTTTTTATTTATTTGCAAGGAGAAAAAGAAAGAGAGAAAGAGAGAGAGAGAGAGAGAGAGAGAGAGAGAGAGAGAGAGACAGACAGACAGACAGAGAGAGCACCTCTTGCTACTGTAAATGAACTTCAGATGCATGCACCTCTTGTGTATCTGGCTGTCAAGTTTTGTAAGTAAGCATCTTTAACCACTGAGTCATCTCTATAGCCCAACTCTAGCTTTTCACTATAAGTAAAATACATCCAAGTCCCTGTAACAAGACAAATGCATGAAGCAATCTCGATTTTGACTGTTTTGTTCACCTCTGCATATCTATTTCCTAAGTAGGGCAGCAGTGAAGCCAAAGGTCTAAAGAAAGAAGAAACCCTAAAAGTTCTTCTATAACCAAGTGTGAACTGTCTTTTGAATATGTCAAAAAGCACGCTGAGTTCACAGACCCCACCTCCCCCAATCCTAGGAAGTGGATACTTACGAGAGCCGGTACATCAGGATGTTATACAGGCCCTCCCAGGAGTATCGGTCCCGGGGCACCGATACCAGGAGAGGGTGCCCAAAAAGTATCAGACCATAATAGGAATTGTTTAAGTCTCGTGCTGGGGTGCGCTCCCGCAGGTAAACAGGAACCACAATGTCATCTCTTGAACCCTCAATGGGCTCCATCCGACCAGACACCTCGTAGCTGTAGGGGGTGAAATCAGCATATCACTCTTTAACAAATGGTATATGTGTAGATACCTACACCCTGTGCACACATATGCAGAGGCCAGAAGGGGATGTGGGTGTCCTCTGCTATTGCTCTTCCACCTTATTCCCTTAAGTTGGGGTCTCACTGAAACTGGAACTGCCATTTTTGAGTCAGACTGGCTGACCAGTGAGCCCCAGTGATTCTCCTGTCTCTACATCTTTCAGCACTGGTACTTATAGGTGTGCATGGCCATGTCTTTTTTTGTTTTTGTTTTTTGGGGGGAGGAGAGGGTTTCAAGGTAGGGTCTCTCTATAGCCCAGGCTGACCTGGAATTCACTATGTAGCCTCAGGCTGGCCTTGAACTCACAGTGATCCGCCTACCTCTGCCTCCCAAGTGCTGGGATTAAAGGCACGTGCCACCATGCCCAGCTCCATGTCTGTCTTTTCACATGGGCAATGGGAATCAAACTCAGGTCCTTATGCTGTGCAGCATCTACCCAGCCCCATCAGGTCACTCCTGATAAGGGCATCCAAGAAGAGATTTATTGACTCTGCCCCAGTTGTTCCATGTACTCAATTTTCAGATGAAAAATATTTTCAGAAGGATCTAAAAAACCATTTGATGAAACGTTTTATACTTTATAGAGTGCTGAGGAGGGTTAATAAAAATTTTTAGTAATGGTCCATGCTTGGTGGTACACGCCTTTAATTGCAGCATTCAGGAGGCAGAGGTAGGAGGATCACTGTGAGTTCCAGGCCAGCCTGGAACTAGAGTGAGACCCTACCTTGAAAAAACAAAGCAACAACAACAATTTTTAATGATACTGAAATTAAGCCATTTTTGTTTTGGAAAACGCTGGTTTAAAAAGAAAATTTCTAGTCAGCGCTAGTTTTAAATATTTTGTTTATTTGAGAAAGAGAGAGAGACAGAGACAGAGGGAGGGAGAAAGAGGCAGACAGGGACAGAGAATGGGCACACCAGGGCCTCCAGCCATTGCAAAGGAACTACAGATGCATGTGCCACCTTGTTCTATCTGGCTTTACATGGGTGCTGGGAAATTGAACTCCAGTCCTTCTGCTTTGCAAAGGCCTTAACTGCTAAGCCATCCCCAACCCAGCACCAGTTTTTAGTTACCCCAAAATTTTAAATTTCTCAGAAGTGGGATGTAGTTCAGTGGTAGAGCACTTGCTTAGCATGCTTGAAGCCTGGGTTCCAACTCTAGCACCCCCTAAATAAATGAATGAAAAAGTTTTTAAGGGAACATATAATTCTGGTGTGGTGGAGCACACCTTTAATCCCAGCACTCAGGAGGCAGAGGTAGGATGATTGCTGTGAGTTCAAGGTCAGCCTGGGACTACAGAGTGAGTTCCCAGTCAGCCTGGGCTAGAGTGAGACCCTATCAAGAAAACAACAAAAAAAAACAAACCAAGGGTTAAAGAAATGGCTCAGCAGTTTGGGCGCTTTCCTGCAAAGACTAAAAACCCAGGTTTGAGTCCCCAATACCCACATAAAGCCAGATGCGCATTTGGAGTTTGTTGGTAGTAGCTAGAGACCTTGGTGTGTACTCTCTGTTTGCAAATAAAAATATTTAATTAAAACAAAAAAGGAGCATATATATCAGGCTGGGGGTGTAGCTCAGTATTAAAAACACTTGTTTAGCTTGCTCCTGAGTCCTGAGGCCCTGGGTTCTACCCCCAGCTTGGCAATAAACAAATGAATAAATAAATAAGCACACCAGGTTCTTGAAGAGCCACTACCATTTCTTCCCCTTGGTCTCCTCACTCACGCAAAAATATCATCACGGTTCAAGATACTGGTCAGAGGGTCCTCCAGCTGGTAAAGCTTATAGAATCGGTGACTGAAGACATCAGCCACTATCATCTGTGAATAAGATGTGGGATAGGAGGACTGGTCAATCTTCAAGGTTTCCTCAGGTGCTTCTTCCTCCATATTCTACCCACCCAGTCTCCCTCTACAAAAGTCTCACCTTGTCTGGTGCAACACCTGTGTGTTGGGACAGAGCCACACACAAATCTGAGATATTGCCTTTCTTGGGAACCACAACTCGATGCTGAAGGGAGAAGTAGCATTCATGGAGATCAAAAGGGCTCAGGTTAATGCAGAAAAAAAACCTTGAGATATGGGCAAAGAAATCAGAAAACTATGTCCCTCGTGTTCCCATACCCTCACCTGCTCTGGCTTGCGGCGTGGATCCATGGGGACAAAGAAGACCTCTAAGACCCTCTTGTGGTAGACAGGCAGTGGGACACTGAGGTAGCAGAAGGGGTCGAAGGTCACAGATACATTGCCACAATCAGGGCACACCAGTGTGGACTTGAAGAGGCCATGAAAAGTGTCCACGATCACAGAATCATTTCGTCGTTTGTGGTTCTGCCAGGCCTCCTGTGCCACCTCCTGTTGGTAAGCGTCATGGTGGGTGAGGGGCTAGACTCATGCATTGCTCAGGGTAAGGACCAAAGTGGTAAAATACAAAGCTAGGGCTATCTGGTACCCATATTCACCATCAGAGCCTGGGCTTATGTGGGGCAAGACTCTGGTTAGTTTTTTTTTTTTAGGGGGGGGTTGAGGTAGGGTCTCGCTCTAGCCCGGGCTGACCTGGAATTCACTGTGTAGTTTCAGGGTAGCCTCGAATCCACAGCGATCCTCCTACCTTAGCCTAAATTCTGGGATTAAAGGTGTGCACCACCATGCCAAACTTCTGGCTGGTATTATGAACTCTCCGGTGGGTGTGGAACAAATGTGGCACAGATGATGTTGGAGCTGAGGTCAGGGTAGGAGAACTTATGAAATTGTTCGCTATTTGAGTAAGTCAGGGTAGCTAGAGATTTCCTGAGGCAACAGCTGTAGTACTGTAATGGGCTTTGCAGCTTGGGGGACTTTTAGGTGCAGTCTACCTGATCTGGCCGTCCAGCAGCGTTGCACAGCTCAATATATTCCTTCTTCTTCACTCGGTTGAGGTCTTCATGGAGCCCATCCAGGAGGAATGACAACAGCTCCTGAGAGTCATGCTGCTGGAATCCCAGAAACTGGGATGCAAAATGCCCAACCTTGCTCTGAAAAGAAGGGCAGAACTATAGAATGAGTGGGAGTTAGGGAAGCAAGAGAAGTGGAGGGTAGCACCCACGGGACTGAGTCACACCTTGAACACACTTGGCATGATGGAGCGGTGGTAGCCAGACCATGTCTGTTTCACAAGATCTGCATAAGCTTCAGCAAGTTCACCCTTCATGCCCAGGGGGTTCCAGAAGTTGAGCTCCTCCAGATAGCGGTTGTTGAGGAAGTACTCCGTGAGTCGTGGCACATTGCTGAGGCACTGTGGGGGTAGGACCCAGTGAAAGAGGCAGAGGAAAGATGAGGTAGTCCAAGTGAGGACAGGAAAGGAAGGAAGGAGGGAAGAGAGGGAATTGGGAGAATAGGGAAGGGTTGGAAGTAAGAATGAAGAAGAGTCAGGGAGCGATATTAATATTTCTGGAGAAGAAAAAAAGGTAGTGACAAGGAAAGAAGGGGAAATGGGGAGCAGGTGGAGGGAGGTGTTGATACTTCAGGAGCAAATGTGGGCATATCAAATCACTTGTGGAGCCTTGGCTTTTAACCCTGACCCCCTTGTACTGTAGTCATTCCCCACTACCCCAGTCCCCTTAGCTTTATTCCTAATCCCTAGCTCTGGAATCCCACCCATGTGGCTATGCCAGACATAACTCTAATGGCCCAACCTGCAGGGCTGAGTTCATGAAGCATGTGTTGCCCAGATTGGTAAGGCCACAGATGCCCGGCTGGCCCTGGAAGTCCTCTTCCTCTTCTAGCACGTTGTTCCTGGGGTTGGATGAGAAACCCTATCAGCTGATGGGCCTACTACACGCAGGTGTACCATACTCATAGGTTCAGTCTGCCCCCAGGATGCCCCTACTCTGCACTACACCCCGAGGGCTCACATGCCACACATCTGGGCGCTGGGCCAAGTGCCATCTTTGTTTCGAGTCTCCATGACGACCAACTGTGTTGGAGGTGAAAAAATGAGAGAAAGAAAGCATTAATCTCAGGGGGACCCAGTTCTTCCTCAGCCTGACTAGTGCCAGGTGAGTCCATCTGCTAGGCCACCTGCACAGGAAAACCCTTCCCATTGTTACCTGCCCAGTCTCAAGGGAGGCCTCAAGCAACAAGATGTGTGTGTTGTACAACCGATCCAAAGAGCCGTCTGGGGACTTGATCCAGAGGCGTGTATCTTCCTGGGGCTCCACCATAAATTGCTCCCGAGCTGTGCTCAAGACTAGGTCTGTGGAAGGTGGGAGCATGATCATTAACTTCCAAGACCCAGAGTAACTCATCTGGATATATATGTATGCATATACATACATATGGTTTTTCGAGGGTCTTGCTCTAGCCCTGGCTGACCTGGAATTCACTATGTAGTCTCAGGGTGGCCTCAAACTCAGTGATCCTCCTACCTCTGCCTCCCAAGTGCTGGGATTAAAGGTGTGCGCCACCACACCCAGCTCATCTGGCAATTTTAACTCACCCTTAGATCTCACTTACTTACCCAATGTCTGTGTCCCCAGTTAATCTTCAATGACTGATCCACACTCAGGACATAAGAGCCCAGTAAATACCCTCTACCACCCTACCCAAGTAATTGGAGTACCAGCCCTGGACTCTAGAAGACTGCCAGTGCCTTTGCTCAACTTGGCCAACACGTGACTGGTGCCTTCTCAGGTATCCACAGCCTAACCCCCACGTATTCGGTGACCCTCAAACTCACCCAGAGAATCAGAACGGCTAAACTGAACAGTGATAGCCGTTTCCATATCACTGTGCTGGACCAGCAGTAGCTCTACTGGGTACACTTCTACCTTTTGGGTGTTGGACAGTTCTATGGCCTGTGAAAGCAGAGGAGCACAGATACAGGTGTATCCACTCAGCTGACAGGCCAATGCCATGGACATGACTCTGGAACTACCCTAGGCCTACAAGGCCTTCTACCTCCCCAACCTCTCAATCAACCCCTCTCCCCAAGCAACAGCCCACCCACATACCTTTCGCTCAATAGGTGGCTGGCCATGCTCTAGGCCATACCAGCTGACTAGGTAGTGCCAAACATCAGCTGGGAGTAGCACATAATCCTCACCTTCCAGCAGTCCTTCCCTGAGGTGCCAATTTGTCCTATCTGCAGGGTAGATGGAGAAGACAGAGCATGTATCAGGGAAGAAACCCCACAAAGGACCTAGCACAGAGAAATGGGCATAAAATCATTTGAGGGACCTAAATTACAGGGCAAGGATGACGGGGAGAAGCAGAGGCTTGGTACCTGAAAAGAGTTCAGCATTATTGATGCAGCCAGGGAAGGTGCTAGCATCCTGGTCTCCTCCCTGCACATACACCTCCCATCTTTTATACCAGTGCTGCTCAACAAGGAACCTGCAACCCACAAAGACAACACGTTGTTACCTGGCTATCTGGAGATTAACTATACATCCCTGGCTTTCCTAAACCAGCAATGAATTTTAATTCAAGAGGAAATGTTTCAGCAGCTCATAAAAGTAGGTAAAAAGCAAAATTTATTCAGTGAAACTAAGATTTGAATAACAACTTACCCAAATTCCCCCTATTTTGAAACAGGCCTTGCTAGCTTGGAACTTCCTGTGTATAGCCCAGGCAGGCTTCCAACTCTCTTGATCCTACTGCCTCAGCCTCACAAGAGCTGGGATTAAAGAAATGCATCTTTATGCTCAACTCAGCTATATTTTTTTGGTCTTTATTAAGACCGAGTCTCACTATATAGCTCTGGCTGACCTGAAACTCACAATATAGACCAATATGGCACTGAACTTATAACAGTGTGTCTCAACCTCTTGGAATTACAGGCGTGCATCATTGTGCCTACCTTTACATTTCTATACCTTTGTCAGTTTTATTGTTTGTTCTTGCTGTATTTGTCTATTTGTTGATATAACCCCACAGACCCTGCTATATATCTTATGCCAGGAAAACACACCTTTTCACCTGGGTAGCTTACACCATACATCTATCACTCACCCAATCCTGCACCACATATACACCTTCATCCCTCTTCTGGGCTTTATACCTATACCTGCCTCCATTGTCAGTTTACAAGGCTGATTTATGCAATAAAACTAATTCAACGCAAAGGAAAGCACTGCTCAATCTTTTTTTCTTTTCTTTTTGAAGCAGTCTCACTGTAGCCCAGGCTGACCTGGAACTCACTCTGAAGTCCCAGACTGGCCTCGAAACTCAGCGATTCTCCTACCTCAGCCCCCCAAGTGCAGGGATTAAAGATGTGCACCACCACGCTCAGCCTCAATTTCTTAAGAGCAGATTTCTAATAAAATTAACATTAAAATCACTCTGTAACAAAACTTTAGACTTTCAACCTTTAATATTTTTTATAGATATGTAATAGTTAAAATAGGCTCAAAATACATATAGAGCTATGTGTGCTGGCGTAAGCCTTTAATCCCTGCACTGGGGAGGCATAAGTAGGTGAGTTCAAGGCCAGCCTGGGACTACAGAGTGAGTTCCAGGTTAGCCTGGGCTACAGTGAGACGCTACCTTGAAAAAAAGAAGTTTGTAGCTAGTATTATAAGGCTTCAACTTTTTAAGTCTCTTGACTGTTCCTAACTGGATTTGAAGATGACCCATTGTCCAAAAGAAAAGCTAAACATTTCTAAGAAAGCATAGTATCAGAGATTTGAATATACTTAAAATATAAGCTCCTCGGGCTGGAGAAATGGCTCAGCGGATAAGGCACTTGCCTCCGGTGCCTAAGGCCCTGGGTTCAATTCCCCAGGACCCACATAAGCCAGACACACAAGGTGGTGGCCCTGGTGTTTGGCGTTCTCTCTCTCTCTCTGCTTGAAAAATAAATAAAATATTTTAAAAAAATAAAATATAAGCTCCTTGAAGAAACTCAGTCAGTTAAAATGACTGAATTAATCACAGTCAAATCTTCCAGCTGATTAAAGATGGGGGATGCAAACAATATTGACACAGGTAGGAGTTGGAATCAGTCAGTTTAAAATGCTTTGTTAAGGGGATTTATTTCATGGCTACTGTATAGCAAAACCATATAAAATGCAGTGTAAAGAACCTCGTGATGGGGATGGGGAGATAACTTAGGTAGAAGGCTCACCGTGAGTTCGAGACTACCTTGGAACTAGAGTGAGTTCCAGGTCAGTCTGGTGAGCTGGCTTAGTGGTCAAGGGTGCTTGCTTGCAAAACCTGACAGTTCTGGCTCAGTTCTCCAGCATCCACATAAAAAAAAAAGAAAGCTGGACACAGCAGCATGTGTCTGGCATTTGTTTCAGCAGCAAGAGACCTTGGAGCACACAGACATGCATATAAATTTTAAAACAAATTAAAGGCATTGGTAAGGATGACAGGAATCCATGCCCTATCAATGACACATTTGTCATTGAGGAACATGAACGAAAGCTTTGTGGCCCTTCTGAACATGTGTCCAAAGATTAGAAAGAGCCGGGCGTGGTGGTACACGCCTTTAATCCCAGCACTTGGGAGGCAGAGGTAGGAGGATTGCCTTGAGTTCAAGCCCACCCTGAGACTACATAGTGAATTCCAGGTTAGCCTGGGCTAGAGTGAGACCCTACCTTTAAAAAAAAAAAAAGGTTAAAGACACTTTAGTTAATGATACTTGCTTGAATGTCTCTAAATGGGCTATAAGTCATTCTGATTCTTTTCAGGATGGATAGAAATATTTACTATTTGGTAGAGAGGTAGGGTTTACTGGTAGAAAACATAACTGGGGTGGGTGGAGAGACAGTTTAGCAGTTAAGGCATCTGTCTGATTTCGATTCCCCAGGACCCTCATAAAGCCAGATGTACAAAAACGGTGGCATGTGTCTGGAGTTCTTTTACAGTGGCTGGAGGCCCTGGCGCACCCATTATGTCTGCCTCTTTCTCTCACACTCTCAAATAATTTTTTTTTTAAAGAAGCCAGTCTTGGTGGTACACGCCTTTAATCCCAGCACTCGGGAGACAGAGGTAAGAGGATTGCCTTGAGTTCAAGGCCACCCTGAGACTACATAGTGAATTCCAGGTCACCCTGGGCTAGAGGGAGACCCTACCTCAAAAACCAAAACAAACAAAAACCAGTTTGGTTTTGTATCCCCCATTTGGGAAATCTCAACTTACCTCTCCAGTAATACACATTTCACTGGTATTATTACTAAAGAACTTTGTAAGGGAAAATGTATAAAAGGCCCTAAAGCCTGGTGTTTTTTTTTTTAAATGATTTTGGTCATAACTAACATAACTTCAGTAACATTTTTCGAGGTAGGACCTCATTCTTGCCCAGGCTAACTTGGAGTTCACTATGTAGTCTCAGGCTGGCCTTGAATTCACAGCAATCCTATCTCTGCCTCCCAAGTGCTGGAATTAAAGGCGTGCACACTTGGCTTCAATAACTTAAAAAATACCAAAAAAAAAAAAATACCTATGTAAGTGGTTTTTCAACTGTGCCTACATAATAGAATCAGCTAAGGAACTTTTAAAAAATATTTGCCTTTATATTTGAGAGAGCAGAAAGAATGAGAATGAACAGGCATGCCAGGGCCTCCTGCCACTGAAAACTAGGCTCCAGATACATGCACCACTTTGTGCTTTACGTGGTTACTAGGGAGTTGAACACAGGCTGTCAGGCTTTGCAAGGAAGTACCTCTAACGACTGAGCTATCTCTCCAGCCCTTGATATGTGTTTAAAGAACAGCAATAGTCCAAAATGGATGACCATGAGGGAAGAGAGGGAGGGGGCATTAATCAGAGAAAAAAAACATAACTAAGTAGGGTTCTAGCTACATAAAATCCTATAGGCCACTGTTAAGTATTTTAGCATTTATATTTCTAAGATGGGAAGCAGTTTGACCTTTTTTGGGGGGGAGAAATGGACATATTTTTGAAAAAATTAATGCTTAAGAGGAACACGGTACCTTAGCAGCTGAGAAACTTGCCAGATAAAACTGTAAAGTGATCAAGGTTATAATCTCAAATCCTGTCATATGGATACCACGTACCACCTGATTTAAGTGCTTAGTGTGCATTCAGTCTAACTTTATACATACAGTATTATTTCATTAAGCTGGAACTGAGCTGGAAGCTTTCATAGTGTTGGAAGTTGTATGTAGACTGCTGGGGGAGAAAAATCAATAGTTCTACTTAATGGTGGACCCTGTGTGCTATACAACCAATTAGCTGGGATAGATATGTTCACTGGTGAAATAGTGGCAATGACTTTTGGGAGCAAGCAACTGCTGATTGCATTAGAGGCCTGCTCCTCTGGAGGGCATACATACCCAGTCTGTAGCTGGGGAGGTCATAGGCCCCAGGACAGAAAGCTACTAGGGCTGTTTGGCTAAATGGGTATGTTGTTTCCATCAAACTATTTTCTAAAAAGGTTTATGAGCTGGGTGTGGTGGCATACACCTTTGATCCCAGCACTCAGGAGGCAGAGGTAGGAGAATTACCATGAGTTCGAGGCTACATAGTGAATTCTAGGTCAGCCTGGGCTAGAGTGAGACTCTACGGAGGGGGGGGGACTAAATACATGTTTATGCCCATAGATTAATGCTACTCTCAATTTTGGCCAGAGAAGCTACTTTTTGCAGTGGGCAGCAAATTCTTGGAAGACTCAAAACTTATCAAAGTACCGAGAATAAGTGAGTGTTTAGTGCTAAGCCCTAAAGAGGACATCTATGTCAACCTTTTCAAGATTCAGAGAACATTTCAGAAGGAGTAGAAAGGATGGGTAGGAATGCTGTGGAATACTATCTTCTGGACATGGCATGGCTGCTGCACCCCCAAATTCACAGCAGCTGTGGCTATGTGCACAAGACAACCCATCAAATGCTCTGTCGTGGATGGTGGAGTGGCTCATGAGGCCCCACCTTTCCTTGAGAAACTATTGGCAATTAATGGTTGCTGTGGAGGGAGAAGCATTTTCTTCATTGGTATAGCCACTAACAAGTTGTCCACACTCATAAATAACCCCTAACCCATGGTCAGGCAAGCAACCCTAATTAAACAGTGGACCAGAAAGCAAGGCATCAAAGTAGAAGTGGGACTAGTTGGGAAGGTGTTCAATGGGAAGGGAACAAGAGGTTACTGGGTGAATGTGATCAAAATACATCACATACTTATATAAATTGTCAAAAATATACACTATGAATTTACACATACATTCCATATATACATAAGGGGAAAGCTTAGATAAGAAATTTTATGGATGCATATGGTAGTAAAACATTTTAAAAGAGCTCTAACTCAAAATTCAGGATTTACAATTTCATATGGAACAGAGTGAATTCCCTTCTGGGAGGGGCACAGAAGGGTATAAGGTGATATTCTGAATCTTTACCAAAATGATAAATTCACACATTCCAATTTTATTATTTTTAAGTGGTACCTCTTTAGCTGAAGCTGGTCTCAAACTAATGACAATCCTACTACCTTGGCCTCCTGAGTGCTGGGATTAAGGGCATACACCACCACACCTATCTTATTTTACTTTGAAAGTCATAAAAATGGCAAAAAATAAGCTAGGTGTGATGTAATCCTGGTAACTTTGGAGGCTGAAGCCAGAGGATTTAAGGCTAACTAGCCTGATCTCAAAAAAAAAAAAAAAAAAAAAAAAACCAAACAGAAACTTCTCATTATGTCCTTTCATCCAAATTTCACAAATATAACATTATATTTCTTCATATGTACTTCTGGACTTTTTATTTATTGTATAGTTGACAAAAATGTGTGCATTTACACAGCAGAATGTTTTGATATATTTATATATATTTAAGTGACTAAAACAAGGTAATTAACATCCATTGTATCAGTTTTTGGAGTAAGAACATGCAAAATCTTCTTAGCAAGTTTTAAGTGTACAATAGGTTAACTATAACTACTATACTGTACAATGGGCCACCCAAATTTATTTAGTTGAAAATTTGCACCCTGTGACCACTATCTCTGCCATGATCCCTTCTCCATTCCTGCATTTTACATGTTATTTTTTCATTCATTTAATTAGCTACTTACACAGTATCTCCTTATCCCCCAATTTTTAATATTTACTTCCCCAAACATGAATAGACTTATAAGCACAATTATATCAAGGAATTATCAATAATAATATTTTATCAGCCTTAGTCAAATTTCACCTTTTCCAATGAGTTTCACACTGAAAGAGGATAAAAGTATAAGAAAGAACCCTGATTTTAAAAACATTTTTATTTGAGTGTGTGGTGGTGGGGGGTGGATGTGCATGGGCGAACTGAGGCTCCTTGCCACCAAGGAATGAACGCCAGATGCACTTTTTCCTGCTGGCTTTACCTGAGTCCTGGGAAATCAAATCCGGAGCCCCTGCAGGCTTGCAAGCAAACAAGCACCTTTAATAGCTGAGCCATCTCTGCAGCCCAGAAGCCGGATATTTTTTATGAATTTATTTATTGTTCCACCACCCAAACTAGGCACACATGTTGCATTTAGTTATCAGGACTTGCTAAAATGCAACAATTCCTTCAAACCGAAACAGTTCTTCAGCCTTCGTCTATGACGACCATGACATTCTTGAAAGTACAGACCATTTGTTTTAATGAGTGCCCAACAATTTATGTAAAAAAATTTTTTCGTTTTTTGAGTTAGGTATCACTGCTGCCCAGGCTGACCTGGAAGTCGGTCTAGTACTAGGCTGGCTTCGAACTCACAGCTTCCCCCACCCAGCCAGACTGTAAGACGTTTTTATTTATTTTTTGTAGGACGTTTTATACTATAATCTTTGTAAGTCTTACAAATTTCACAATCTCACAAAGGAGATATAGCCAGGTGAGAACATAACCCAGAAACTGTAAATGTCGAGGCTCTGATTTCAAGAAAATCAGTAAAAGCCTATTGTCAGGATGTGGATTCTTTTAAAATATATTTTGATTGTAAAACTACCAAAAACGGGGAAAAAAAATCAAAGAACCCATCCTTGCCAATCATTTGCACTTTCTCCAGTCCTTGGCCAGACTGGGGGGAGGGGAGGAAGGAAAAAAAGCCTTCCACGTCACAAACTTTGTCCATTCGCAGACGCCATTTTCTGCCTTAGGCACAACCCCTCCTTCCCGAACTTTCAGGACCTCAAGCCACGCCCACCCCACCCAGCCTCGTTCCCAGGCGCTAGGCAGTTTCCCCAAGCCAGCCAGGCCCAGCCCCCAACCATTGGCTACGACGCAGCTCTTCCTCTGAGGTCACAAAGTTCTCCTGGTTGTCAGGCGCCAGGCAGGCTGCTCGTCGTCAAAAGCACTCCACACCCCCGACTTACATACAGAATGCGCCTCCTTTCTGGGCTCCGGGATCCGAATGCGTGCCCAGGCCGGAACCCCGAAGGCCGTCTCCGCTCAGGTCCCGCTTCCACCCCATTTTGTCCTCGGGCTGCAGACTGCGGCCCGCGGGCCCCACCCCCTCGGCCCAGGCGCCTCCACGCCCCGCCGCCCGTCTCTGGCCCCGGCCTCGTCCCCACCGCCCCGTCCCCGCCGCCCGTTTCCGCCCCGGCCCTGGTCCCCGCCGCCCGGCCCCAACTCCAGGTCCCGCCGCCCCGTTCCAGGCCCTTCCCACTCCGCCGCGGCGCTTCTCCCAACGGCCCTCAGACCCCTCGGCCGAGACTTCGTTCGCGGAAGCCCAGCCTCACCAGCTCTCGCCCGCTCGCAGTGGACGCTCTCGTCCATTCTCAATTTGGCGCCACTGGTCGTCCAGGCCAGGCACTGCCTCGTGCTGTGGCTCTTGGGCCTCCGCGACGGCAGCGGCGGCCAGGTCAACAGCGACCTCCGCCATCGCCGTCCGCCTGCCAACGCAACTGAGATAGGAAGAGGACCCTCGGGCGGTACTTCCGGATTCTGAGCCGGAAACGGAAGCAGAGCCCCCCAAGCAGCCAGGTGGCTACTGCCATCTTGGAAATGGGCCCTATAAGCGGACGTGTCGTTTAGGTGGGGGTTGTGGGCTGTGATGTGTCCCTAGTGGGATTCTAATGCTTTCTTGGTATAGGGCAAAAGGTTTTGTGGAACTTGGAAGCCATGATCTCCGGGGTGAGTCTTTAGAACCTTTTAATGGTCCCTAGTCTTCCCTGACCCTTGCTGTGCTGAGGACTGAGGACCTCTATTCTGCAGGCTGTTTTGGTTAGCCTGACCAGAATGTTCTTTCATTGCCTTACCTTTGCCACCCAGCAAAACCTAATGCCAAAGAGCCTCCTGTGACTGCAGGCCATCTGCTTTCTTGAACTAGGTCCCTGTGTATACATGTCATAGGGCCTTTCCTCAGTGGCTCACACTTGCTTCTGATCTATGTAACCTGTTGGTCTATATATATATATATATATACATATATATATCCTCTCGCCTCAGTCTCCTTAAAGGCTAGGATTGTAGGCATGCACCAAAACCAACTTCCCAAGAACCAGATTTATTCATCAGGCAAATAAGAAGGCAACCTCAGCCCAAAACTCTTTGTTGGGACTCATAGCAATAACTAGCAGTTTGCAAAGTTGAAGTCCTTTGTTAAACTTCAATAGTAGCCTCAGGTAGCAGGTACTATCTTTGTGGCTCATGGGCAATGATGCTGCTGAGGGCCAGAAATGTTAACTCATTTGTCCCCCAGCTACTATGTGCTGGACCTGTGTTTCCAGGAGAGGAGATTCTCAATCTCTGGTTGCAGGCTATCAACCCAACAAACCCTCTAAATAGGGTTTTCAAAGTCAAAACTTTTTTTTTTCTCGAGGTAGGATCTGACACTAGCATAGGCTGACCTTGAACTCACTGTAGTCCCAGGCTGGCCTTGAACTCACATCAGTCCTCCTACCTCTGCCTCCCAAGTGCTGGGACTAAAGGAGTGAGCCACAAAGCTATTTTTATAGTATCTCTTAACTCTCACCCTCATGCATGTATGATGAATATTCAGACTTTACCTTGAAATAAGCAAAAGTTCATTTAGGTATCCTCAATTCTTTAAGGATATAAAGGGACCCTAAAGTGAAAAGTTTGAGAATCATTTCACAGGGCAGAGTTTTTGCTTGTTTTTAAAGACAGGGTCTCAAGTCTCAATATGTAGCTCAGACTGGCCTTGAACTCACAGTAACCCTCTTGCCTCAGCTCCCAAGTGCTGGATGAGATTACAAGTTTACAGGCATGCGCCGCCATGTGCAGCTCCAGGCCAGGGTTTGTTAAGCAGCAGTATTGTCATTTGTTTGGGGGAGGGAGCATTGTGGGCAGTTCAGCTGTATCTGGACCTCTACCACCTAAACTACTGGCAATCCTCAGAACCACCAAAGCTGTTAACCAGATGTCGTCTGGGAGTAGGATAGCCTTTGGTTCTGAACCACCCACTATATTACGCTTTTCTGTTAGGTTGGTGATGACTATTTCTCTACACCCCCATGTACCTTCCTATTCATTCTCCTCACTTGGGGATATCCACAAACTCTCCAAGACAGGCCATGACTAAGGCTAAGAACAAACCTTGATTTTCTATACCTACATAAATGGATGTGCATATAGGTCTGTTTGTAGTTTCAACCTTTCCTACCCACACAAGGGAGCACCCCTTTAATTCAGAGGGGTCCTAAAGAACATAGCATTTCAACTAGTTCTGGTATGAGCAGAGAAGCTGCTACTCAAGCCTATCTGAATCTTCTTGTTATTGCCTCCCACACACTGCCCCTCCCCAGCCCTAGACTTGAATGAAACAAAGCCCACACAACAGCCTGGACTTGGTTCCTCCACCTTCCAGAGGCCAACCTATGCCCATACCAATTACAAGAACAGTTGAGAGAAATCTATTCCTAAGTCTGGCCTGTGATCCATTTGACTTCTGGCCTCTTACAAATCCTTATATCCTTACCAGGATCACCTCACCCATGCCCATGATCCCCATACCAGTAAACTTCCAGTGCCACCTGTGGTTTCAGTCCTGAACTTGATTTGTGTATTTCAATTCCTTTACCTACTCAGTTGCCGGGAATCCTCCTCCCATTCCCTTTCCTTTATGGTGTCAGTCAGACATGGGTGGTTATACTAGGCCTTTCTGCATCATACCATCCCAGTTTTATGATACCTTTCAAACAGCCTCTATATTTTACTTCCACCCTGTCAGGCTTGCTTATGTGGATAAATCTAACTCCCCTCTACCTGGTTCTCAGCCCATCAACACTTCAACCTACTCTACCTGCTTCAACTCAATCTACCATCTTGTGTGCATTTCTCAGAGGTCTTTTTCTTAGCCCTGCCACATTTCCAGCTCTTAGATGGGAACCTGGTATGAATCCACCAAGTCCCAGTAACCAGTGCAGCTTGTCTTTACAGTGATTTAGAACCAGACTTTTCACTTTAGACTTTTTTTAATATTTCATACAGTGACTATGGTGCATTCAGGAACCCAATCTCCCAAACCCCACTAGGAGGGCTCCCTCCCCTCCCCTCCCACCCCATTTAAGGGCCCCAGGGCTTTGGGTGGAGGAAAGGAAGCAAACTACCCATCCAGGGACTGACCCCTGGAGACTGTCCCTGCCCTGCCTCACCCTCCCAGGGGTTAGGGGGCAATACCTGGGCACAAACCCCCACGTGCCCCTCTCTGCTTGTGCACATATACATACTATGGCTCCTTGCTGAGTTGGTCAGTTCCTGGCAGGGCCCCTACTCAATAGCACCAATTGGGACAGGGCAGGAGGGCTGGGCTAGGGGAGACCCTGAGAAGGAAGGAGGCCCTGGCTACAGAACTGCAAGATGGAAAAAATGGGGGGCCCCATCATGTCCATCTCCCAGAGTCTCTGGTAGTTCCCAGATTCCCCTGCAGCTGGGTGGGGACGCCAGGCGGGGGAAAAGGCAAGTGGCTGAGGCATGCTTTCCCATAGATGATTCCAGGGTCTAATGATGGTCAGGGTTTAATCAAGGTCTGGGTCCCTGCCTCTGAAAGGCTGGGAGTGGGGCTTCATTGCACAAAATACTGTGGGAGAGCCATACACAAGGCGTGGGGCCCAGCCAGTCTGTATACAGAGCTATTGCATTAAAAAAATGAGAACCTCATTTAAAATAATTAAAAAAACGAATGAAACAAACAAAAAAGAAGGCCCATACAACAGAGGCAGGTGGGGCAGGCAGGAAAACAGGCAGAGAATGCCTCAGACCCAAGGCATCACCTTCTTGTCTGAGTTGAACTGAGTCTGGCCTGGGCTAGCTCCAAACCCCTGGCTGGCCAAGGGGTAATGGTCCAGGGGGAGGATGTGATGAGGTTGGGTAGGCCTGGCCTCAGTGTGGGAGGCTGGCATGGCCATGCTGTCCGCCGGCAACTACCAAGACAGAGACAGACACACCAAGCAAAGTAGTGGTGAGAGCTTTGTTAGCACCCAGCAGTCAGGCCAATGGTGGGTCGACAGGCCAACAGTTGGGTGTTTGGGCAGGTGGCAGGAACAAGTGGGCAGAAGAATGTGGCTCAAGCATGTAGGCAGGCAGCAAGCAAAGAGGATGCAGATGGGGGCTGCCCTGTAAGGGGTATAGCATCCCTCCAGTTGCTGCCTGTTGGGGTCTTGGTCTGTGTCTTAGAACTTGGCTTAGAACTCGGTATCCACCACATGGAAAGCTGGCCTGCCTGCAGGAGGAAAGCAGAGCAGATGGCTGTTGGTGGGCAAGCAGGAGATAGGTGAGGCAAGGGGAGGGAAGGGCTACCCTTACCTGAGTCAGGCATAGACAAGGATGGGATGTTGGCTTCCTTTTGTAGCATGATCTCCTTTAGTGTAAATATGGAAGTAGCTGTGGGTGGAGAAGACAGAAGTGGAGTATGACCCATGGGGCCATGAAGGCCAAACCCCATATGGGGGAATAAGAATAAGAAATAATTCCACACACAAATCGGCTGTAACTAGGGGAGGCAATTTAAAAAAAAAAATTATTTGTGAGTAGAGAGACAGAGAGAGAGAATGAGTACAGCAGGCTTCTTGCCACTGCAAATTCAGGATGCATGCACCACGAATTGAACCTGGGCCTGAAGCCTTCGAAGCAAGCACCTTTAACTGCCAAGCCATTTCTCTAAGCCCTGTATGAGAATTTTCACAAAAAGTTAAAGGAATCAAAAATGAAAAATGATGGATTGCTGAACCATCTCTCCAATCATAATGAAAATATATACATATATAAATGCACACACACACACACACACACACACACACACACACACACACACGTGTGTTAAGCTGGGTGGGGTGACTCATGCCTGTAATCCCTGCACTCAGGAGGCTGAGGCGGTCCTGCCACAAGATTGAGGCCAGCCTGTGCAATATAGTAAATTCTTACACCAGCCATAGCTCTGTGGTAAAATTGTCCCTTATGGTTTGTGTATTTTATTGAGGTAGGGTCTCACTTTAGCCTAGACTGACCTGGAATTCACTATGTAGTCTCAGGGTGGCCTTGAACTCACAGCAATCCTCCTACTCTGCCTCCTGAATGCTGAGATTAAAGGCATGCGCCACCATGCCCAGCTTTTTTGTATTTTTTTTGGTGTATATATTACAAAGAAGCATCTACTTAAATGCCAAGCTGATAATGCATTTATTTTTATGTACTTTATGAGGAGTTTAAAAATATTTCTTTATTGGGGGAAGGGGAAGAAAGAGAAGTTGAGTATGGGTATGCCAGGATCTCTTGCTACTACAATTGAACTCTAGAAACATAAGCCACTTTGTGCATCTAGCTTTACATGGGTACTGGGGAATCAAACCCAAGCCAGCAAGCTTTGCAAGCAAACACCTTTAACTGCCAAACCACCTCTCCAAGCCCTGTATGAAAATTTTTACAAAAAGTAAAAGGAATAAAAAATGAAACAAGAACTTTTTTCATAGCAATCTATCCAACATGTGAATGAGGATGTCCTCTCCTTAGACGTCAGCACTCTATATAACCAGCTCAATTATCCCTAGCAGTCATGCTCCCCACAGCTCCCACCCTGGCCATCCATTCCCCAGTTCTACTCACTGTCGGGAAGTTTGTGGATCCGTTCCCCCAGGCTGAGGAAGAATGGATGTTTCATAGCATCCTCAGCAGAGATCCGATTGCGACCCTCAAACTAAGTTGGACAAAGAAGACTCTATTGGTATTTCCAAGCAGTAGGTTGCCTCAGAATCTGCCCTTGGGGTATAATCCCTGTTTCTCCCCCCACCACAAGGTTGGCCCAAAAAGGTAGTCTCACCTGCAACAGCTTGGAAAGGAGGTCAGCTCCGTCGCTATCAAGTCTACCACAAGGACAAGGGGACTGCTTTACATTGAGTTTGGGCACCCTGGCCCCTAATTCCCACCCACCCACCAGCCTCACCGGGGTGCATGGCTCAGAAGGGCCTCGGCTCGGTACTTGGGGTAGTTGTATGTTTTGAACTCCTCATTGGAAAGGATGCCTGGCCATGTCTCCTCAGTTGGGGTTCCTATAGAGAAGAAGAGTTACCCAAATATCTTTGGTCCTCCCAGCATGTCCCCATAGCTCTTAGGGGCACATGCTTCCTCCTCACCCAAAATGCGGAAGATGAAATGCAGCTGTTCCTCCACTGTGGAACCAGGGAAGAGAGGTCGGCCGGTGGCCATCTCATAGAAGATGCAACCTACACCCCTGCTCAGGGAAGAAAACTTATAGGGAGGCAGGAAGCTGGCTAGGTACCCCTTTACCTCTTGGCCCCTGTCACAATTCCGCTTCTCCTTACCACATGTCAATCTGGGTGGAGTAGTCTGTGGATCCAAGGAGGATGTCAGGGGGTCGGTACCACAGTGTCACTACCTCATTGGAGTATGTCTTTGTTGGAATTGACTTGGCCCGGGCCAGGCCTGAAAGGTAAAGAGAAGGGATGAGAAACTGGAATGAGAAAGTTATGGACAAAGCCTAAAGCAGGGCACAGTTGGGACTGACAGAGAGTGTCATAGTCAAAGTATGGAGGGACTAAAGGAGAGTGAAACTAGGAAGTCATAGGTAAGTGGGATGCTGGGAGAGTAGGCTTAGGTATAAACAGGAAGGAAAAAGATGTGAATACCAAAGTCAGCTAGCTTGAGTTCTCCCCTCTCATTGATGAGTAGGTTCTGGGGCTTGAGGTCTCTGTGTAGCACCTTCTGCCGGTGGCAGTAGGCCAGGCCACGGAGCAACTGGAACAGGAACAGCTAGAAACCCAGGAATGGCAGGCAGAGGTCAAAGGGTATCCATTATCACAACCCCAAGCAGGCAGATATTGTTCCCTCCCAAACAGATACTGAACCCTCAGTCTTGTCATATAAAAGAGGACAGGTTCCCAATGGCCAAGGGCTACCAACAACAGTGACAACAACAACAAAAAAAACCCAAGGAGGAAAAGGCTATTTCTGGGAGGTTTATAGGATGGAGTTGGGGAGGGGGGGAAGCCCCATCTTGCCCCACACCCACTTTCACATTGTGCATGTTGATGACATTCCCACAGTCATCCAGGTACTGCTTCAGGTCCTTGTCCTGATAACAGATGAGGTGGAACAGGAATCAGGGTCACATCCCGTGGCTCCTGTGCCAATAACCTACCACTCTTGGGATTCACTGCTACCAAGACCTTACCAGGTATTCAAAGACAAGGGTGAGGGACTTTTCCGTGTGGATAATGTCATGTAGAGTAACGATGTTGGCATGTTTGAGGTCCTTGAGCAGGGACACTGCAGGAAGCATGGAGTGGGACAGGGTAAGAATCAGGCGGGCGTGGTGGCGCGCCTTTAATCCCAGCACTCAGGAGGCAGAGGTAGGAGGATCGCCATGAGTTCGAGGCCACCCTGAGACTACATAGTGAATTCCAGGTCACCCTGACTAGAGCAAGACCCTACCTCGAAACCCCCCCCCAAAAAAAAAAAAAAAAAAGAATCAGGGCCCATCCTCAGGACAAAGATGAGAAGGACCAGACAGAGATGAGCACAAGGTTTCCTTCTTTTCCTGTGCGGTTTAGGAAAATGGTTCACAGTACTCAGCTCTAAGTCACCTTGTGCTAGGAAATGGATATCTATGGTCCAGATGTAGAAAATAAGGTTCATATCAGTCTGAAGAACTCAGATCATTCATCATCCCAGTGCCCTAATAAGCAGTTAGGGGTTACTTTTTTCTTTTTGGATTTTAGTGGTAGAATCTTTTTCTAGCCCAGGCTGACCTGGAATTCACTATGTAGTATGTAGTTTTGGGGTAGCCTAGAACTCACAGCATTCCCCCACCTCTGCCTCCTGAGTGCTTAAAGGCATTAAAGGATTAAAGGCATGTACCACCACACCTGGCCCTAGGGTTACTTATTTAGAGGGGGGATCAAAAGTTTACGATAATTGACCCCTTACCCACCCCCCATCCCAAGTAAAAGCAGGGAATTCACTTCCTATGCAGTCCATTCTTTTTGGCAGTACTGGAATTGAAACCAGGGTGTGCATTACTATCAAAGAACTCTACCACTGAGCTATATCCCCAGGCCCATAATCCATTTCCACTTGATATTCTGGTACTTTAGGAGGTATTCTCAGAATGAAAGCAAACACCATGTTTTTCAATGCAACCATCTTCCCTGCTTCATTTAGATTCCTTAGTTACCTTGGTTAATCCTGGGCATATGGATGATGGGCATTATACATCAAGGCCAGAGATTTGTGGGGGAGAATGTCTGAAAACTCCTACTTTCTGTCCTCACCATAGTATGTATGTGTGTGAAAGCCTGCGTGCATGCACACAGACATGTGCCATGGAGAATCATACCTTCCCGGATAGCAGTACAGGGTGCCCCTTCTTCATGTTCCAGTCTGATCTCCTTGAGTGCCACAAGGTTGTCTGTGAGCTTGCTTTTGCCTTTGTAGACAGTGGCATAGGTACCCTGGGGTGTGAGGCAGTATGAGAGAAGAGGTGCTATGAGGATGCAGGGAGTTCCCACTGTCCCTTTCCCCACCACGGGCCTCCTTGTCTACCTTACCTCACCCAGCTTGTCCAACTTGATATAGGTCTCCAGTTTCCCAAAGCCAATCTCAGACTGTGAGAAAAGACAGTATGTTCAAGGGTCAGGGGAGGGCACTGGGAGAGGAGGAAGAGCTGGCAGAAAAGAACAGATGCTCACCAGGCTGACACGGCGGAGGCGGCGGCTGAGGGGCTTGTCAAAGATGGGGCTATTGAGGGTCAGCTTTTCAAGGTAGCCTTCAGGCAGCCGGATGTCAGCTGGTAGTGATAGGCGTTTGTTAATGTCCTAGAGCAAGCAAGATAAGGAGAAGTAGTACCATGAGCTCTACCTCCCAGACCCAAGCCCCTCCTTTAACTCCTCCATCCCTGGGATAAAGAACAAGCACCTCAGTGGAGATCTTGCGTGGGGGGTGGTTGCGCATGCGTAGCCTCACTGGCGACTGCACCTCATCTGAGGATGTGGCTGAAGCCTGGTCACTCTCCCCATCAGACCCCATCTTGGTGTCCTCGTGCACAATCTCTGGTGGCAAGGAAAAGGGAAGTCCAGGCCAGGGGGATCAAGATCATTCAACCCCATGCATGTACATGGCCCCTAAAGCAGACCTGATTCCCTTAGGGAGGAGGTGAAGCCCAAGGAAATCCATATGGGTCCAGGACAGATTGGGAGTGAAGTATTTCATTCCAGAAGATGAGATGGTGGCTGAATCAGGGCCAGAAAGCTGGTAGTGCTTTCACTTGGCTTGGCTCAGCCAAGGGCCCTGAGAAGGTAGGCCCAGTAAAGACTAAGAGTGATGATGGGCAGAGGGAGCCTTGGGGCAGCTCCAACAGGAAAGGTAATCTTTCCTCCCCCTGGGGTCTGGACATAAAGCCAAGGAAAGGGGCACAAATGGGCAGAAAGACTGAGAGAAGTTGTTGAAAAAGGATGGTAGGGAAAGGGGAGAAAAGGAAGAAAGGAATAATATGAAAACAAGACAAATCAAAGAAATTTACTGGGATGTAGCACCTAGGAACTGGGTCAAGGAGAAGTGATCAGTAGACCAACCTGGTGCAGAGCTAAGTGGGCCTCGTCCAGATCGAGGATCCCCTGGGACAGCACGTATGGGGGCCTCTCCAATGTCACTGCCACCACCACCACCACCACTTTTATCCAGGCCTATCTGCTCAGGGGCACCATTGGTCTTGTCTATGCCACGGCCCCCTCGGAGTGTCACTGACAGCTGCCGTTTGATCTTTTTCATCCGATCCATGGCGATCTGAGAAGGGGGCATACATAGAACTGCGAGCCATGTTAGCATTTTCCTAACCATCATGGGTCCCCCTAAAGCTCTTGACAACCCGGTGGGGGGGGCACAAACTTGAACATGTCAGTGCCTACCTAACCACTACGGACTCCTAAAAACCTAGCATGCACAGAGCCCCTTGTTATTGTTGATCTACAATGAATAAAACTACCTGGGTATTCAGACTTTGATCACTGGCAGAGGGCAGGGGCCCACCTAGTAAGTTGTTGACATCTAGGGTGGTTGACACACTGTGGGAGCATATTGCTCCACAGTAGCTATGTTCCTGGGTACCAGCAGGAATGGACACAGCCACAGCTGGAAAAAAGGGCTCATTTAGGATCATGTGGCCACTGATAAAGCCCTGGGCGTGTCCATCGAATGGCATATTCCACTGGCACCTGCCCCACATAGCCCTCTACTGCCAGGGCAGAATGCTCTCTTTGGCCACTCTCCTACCTCCCCCAGCAACCACTGTCATGGAAACTAGTGGACCACCCCATTCCTATACCCAGATGGAGGGGGAGAGGTCTTGGCCTGACCCAACCATTTTATATGTGTGTGTTCTGTTTGTGTGTGGGGGGGGGGTTTCTCAGTCCACAACAGCTGTTCAGGGCTTCTGGATAAGCTTCATAGGGTGAGAACTCACACCCCATGGGAAAGCACCCAGATTTTTACAAAACCAGATCTCCTTTACCACCCCAATAGTCCTCAATGTGGTCTACAGGTCTTATATCCCATTTGCCCCTATTACCTCTCTGCCTTCACCTCCTCAATCGATCCTGGTTGCTGTTCTTGCAAAGAGCCCATCTCAAAGTTTTTGCACTGGTTGCTCCTGGTACCTGGAACATCCCTCCCCAGATTGTGAAATAGCTCATTTCCCACCCTTTTCAGGCCATTGCTCAAATGGCACCCTTTCCATGAGGGTTCTATGAATAACCCTCTCCTAAGCTCTCTCACCTTGCCAATGAGCCCCTAGCGCTCATCACCTCCTCAGAAACACCATCCACTTACTAGCTTCTTTGCTCTTTACTGTCTCCTCACTGCCGCAACTGAAGATCAGCTCCATCAGTGTAGACTTTTTTTATTATTTAATTCCAAGTAAAGAAAGAGAATGAATGAATGAATGGGTATGTCAGGGCCTCCTGCCACTGCAAACCACTCTGTGCATCCAGCTTTACATGGGTACTGAAGAATCAAACTTGGGCTATCAGGCTATACAAGCAAGCCCCTTTAACTACTACTCCATCTCCCCAGCCCTATATTTATATTTTTATTTGTAAGCAGAGAGAGGAGGGGGAGAATATGAATGAATATGGGCGTGCCAGGGCCTTTTCCCACTGCAAACAAACTCCAGATGAATGTGCCATTTTGTGCATCTGGCTTTATATGGGTACTAGGGAATCGAATCCAGGATATCAGGCTTTGCAAGCATGTAAGCAAGCACTGTTAACCATTGAGCTATCTCTCCAGCATCCATCAGAGTTATGTTATGCCTATATCCTGAGGCCCTGGAATAGTGACTGACATAGAGTAGATGCTCAAAATGTGCATATAGTAGAAATGAATCAGGGAGCTGAGAGTCAGGACAGGATCAACCTCTGCTGAGGTAGTGAGTTGGACAACCCCAAACAACTCCAGAGTTGTTGGAATTGACAAGATGACCTAGATGGGCCGCTGGATGGATTGGGGCCACCAAAAGGTTTAGATTGGCATTCTTATGCTTCCTCCTGGGCTCTGGACCAATAAGGAGGGGAAAAGACCTGGCCCAGGAACCATCTGGACTCACAGCAGGGCCTACAATGGCCCAGGGCCCAAGGGAAGTAGAGCTAGATAGGAGGCCAAGCATAAAGCCAGGGCTGGATTTGTGTAGAGAAATGGGTCATATGAGGCCGGGCGTGGTGGCGCACGCCTTTAATCCTAGCACTTGGGAGGCAGAGGTAGGAGGATCACCATAAGTTCAAGGCCACACTGAGACTACATAGTGAATTCCAGGTCAGCCTGGGCCAGAGTGAGACCCTACCTCAAAAAAAAAAAAAAAAAGAGAGAAATGGGTCATTTGTTACCCTGAAACCAAGTGCTTACCCAGACAATTCCCACTTCTGCCTCGCTGAGCTCATCCAACTCAAAGAAGGGTGTTTCCAGCCATAGCCTAACCTCAAATAAATAAGAATAAAAATCCATCCACAGAGAACCAGGATAATGACATAAAATCCTGACCTGGGAGGCTGCACACTGAACCTAAAGCCAAGAAGAAGCATGGCCAGCTCTCAAAGAATTCCTTGTGTCCCCATGTGGCACTGATACCGTTACTTTGTGTGTGGTGACAAGGACTGGGAGAAGGGACAAAGAGAAACTATAAACTGGGTGTGTTGGCACACGCCTTTAATCCCAGCAGAGGTAGGAGGATCACTGTGGGTTTGAGGCCAGTCTGAGACTACATAGTGGTTCCAGGTCAGCCTGGGCTAGAGTGAGACCCTACCTTGAAAAACCAGAGGGGGGGAGAGGGAGAGAGAGAAGAGAGAAGAGAAAGAGGAGAGAGAGAGAGAGAGAGAGAGAGAGAGAGAGAGAGAGAGAGAGAGAGAGAGAGAGAGAGAGACTTTAAGTAGGGGTGAATGAAGAGGGTGACATAGGTCCATGACCTCTAATGGGAGCCCCAAGACTGGACATGTTCCAGAACTCATCATTTTGTAGATCTTAGGAAGAGAGGGTACAAAACCTGTGTATCATGCCAGATTCTTAATAGTGGGAGGTGGCTAGGTACTTCCCTATGAACAAATACACTTGACTATTTAGAAGCAGTGCAAAACTTTTTTTTTTTTTTTGTTTTTTCGAGGTAGCATCTCACTCTAGCCCAGGCTGACCTGGAATTCACTCTGTAGTCTCAGGCTGGCCTCGAACTCATGGCGATCCTCCTACCTCTGCCTTCCGAGTGCTGGGATTAAAGGCGTGCACTACCACACCCAGCTAGTACAAAACTTTTAAATGGTACAATTTCAAGCTCTCTGAGCTTACAGAGGTAAATTCAAGCGAAGGAGAAAAAACTAGAGATAGAATTCCACCACTAAAGGGCATGTTCTTGCAGACCCCAGGGACACACCTACCCATATTCAGGCTACTCTCACACCAAGGACACTCGCCATCTCACACCACACTCTAACCACAAAGGGCAGTCATCATATTCTACTACTTCCATAAGGACAAAGTCCACAATCTGTCCTGACTTCCATAGACACACACTAAATAAACCCTCAAGAAGGCCCTCTTTATATCATAAGTTCTATTAACAACCATGATTTCCCCCTTTTACTTCTATACCCTCTTCAGCACTCAAAACCCTTACCTATTGCACTGAACTCTGCTGGCATTATATTTGGCCCCCTTTAAGTAACTCCTGCACCCCATTCGGAGCCCCTTCCTGACCCCGATGCTCGTTAGCATCTCCAAAGCATGAATCCCCCATTAGCAGAGTATCCTCACTAAGATTCTGACCCTCATTAACATGTACTTGGAGTGCTCTACAGCTGACCCAAATAAGCATTTTTCTGGACTTGCACACACTGCTTTGAATCAATCTCATTAGCACATAGTGAACCTGATGGATTATGTCCATACTCAGGACCCTTCACAGCTATGGCCAACGTCAACATACATGTTATCTAGTCCTTCCATTATACTGTTCCCTGCATCAGCACAAGCTGGACCTTCACAATATCCTGACCCCTATCAGCACACACCAAGCCTCAGAGTCCTGCCTCCCCATTAGTACACCTAGAACCCTTAGCCCTATTCCCCAGGGCCATAGAAACACTTGTTCTACAACAGCCTGACCCTCATTAGTGCACACAGCTCTCCCTATTCAATCCTAAGCCCAACATTAACATACACTTCCTCTCTCTATGGCTCAAATCCACATCTACACTATCATCTACTCTTGTCCTCTGCTTCGACCCCTACCACAGCTATAAACCCCTGCTGGTTCCCACTTTGAGCCCCTCAGAGTCTTAATACCCCTACTGACACTACCCTTGTAGCATCCCTGAATCTTATTAACATACTCCAGTGCCCATAGACTGCAGTCTTCACAATGTTCTGATGTTCATTAGCATATCTGATTACATATTGCTCACTTTCTCCCCCCAATGGCACACATTTAGCGTCTCAATGGATCTAAACCCAGTGGCAGCCCCTAGAATTTCATATATAGTACTACTCTGCACTTTCTGGAGATTCATGTTCATGACTTCATGAAAACTCACTCAACACCTCACCTTCACCTTAGTGTGGAAGCTCTTACATTTCCCTCATCATAGCTCTTCCTTACTTATATGCACACAATTCTGGAATCCATTAGCTCAGACTCAGGCCTTCTACCACCCTGCCCCCACCACATAAATATCCCTCAGGTCCTTCAACAGCTCTGCCCTCACTGGTATATATTGGACCTCATATTACCCAGACCTTTCTTTCCACATACACACATCTTTCACCATGGCCATCATTAGCACACACTCAGCACTTGAGTCATTCCATTACCTGCCCTTTCATGAGTATACCCTACACCCTGCACCCTGACACGCTTCAGACCCCCCAAGGACAAAAACACAGCATTAACACTATCCTGACCCTTATGGCCAGACAAAGGGCATCGGATCCTTATTAGCATACCTCAACATAACATACAGCTCTGACCTCCACTAGCTTGTCCCTGACACCAATCCCCGTTATACGCACTCAGGTTCCCTCATGGCTCTGCACACCCGGGACCTCAAATCTTAACACAGCCGTAAGGCTTATGGCTATTTGCTCCGACCCCTGCATAACTCTGGTTTCCACTAGCAAATCCCCACTGGTTTTTCTTCCCCACGCCCTCTGAATCTTTAAACACCCTACTACACTTTAGCATCCACAGCACCTCCCATCCCCAGCTTCCAGGACAGGCCCAGGGCGGGGCCAAGGTCAGGGAGGCCCCAAATGACCCCCGTCCCGGTGCATTCTGGGAAATTCGGTGGGGGAGGGGGCACCAAGCAGCGGGACTTCCCCAGCACCGTTTGGGGTCTGGGTGGCTTGGGCAGAAAGAGCGGCTGCCCCCATTCCAGGTCTCGAGGACGTGCTCACCGGCGGGGGCGCGCGAGCAGCCTCAGAGCAGCGGGGCCGGCGCGGCGGCGCCTGGGGCAGCGGCCCGGGATAAGGCCGCGCGACCTCCTTTTCCTCCAGTTCGCCGCAGGCGCCCGTCCCAGTAGTCTTCGGCCATGGCTGCTGGGCCCGGGCCGCCGCCGGCTGAGGAGGAGGAGGCGGCGGCGGCGGCGGTTGAGGCGGAGGCGGCGTCCCGCTCAGCCGGCCATGAACTTGGCCGCTGCGGGCTATGCCCCTGGGCTTGTTGCTGCCCGCTTGAACCCGTGTGCTCACGACGGCTCGCGACTCCCGGTCGACTGCTAGAGGAGACGCGGTGGATCCCAGAGTCGTAGAGCTAATGGCCCAACCACCGCGCGCGCCGCGCATGCGCACGCACGCACGCGTTGGAAAGAGTGAAGTAAGGCGGGGACTCACCTCGGGCTGCATTTGCCAAAGACCCGTCCTGGGCGGGAGGGGACGCGGCCATGGCGTACCCACCAGGAAATGTGGCGCTTGCCCTGGAATGGCGCCAGGAGGGAATGTAGAAATTGCTTAGTATTGAGTTTTAATCTTTAATACTGTCGAGGTGAGTAGCGGCCAGTACCCAGCACTACCAGCCACCGCTTGCTCCCCCTCAGCTTACTTGGTACACCCCATGGCAAATGGGACTTTTGCTAAGAGGAAAAGAACAAATGAGGCAACCAGTCCTGTAAAATTCGAGGAGAGACACTGATTTTTAAAGGCGCAAAAAGACGACTTTCAAGGAGAGGTAGTGATCATTGGCCTTTATCACCTTAGATAGGAGCATCTGGCCCCGCCCTGACACCCCTCTCCACCGTGAGCTCACACCCACTGTGAAACGTGTGCTGCCCCGCCCTCTAGGGTTAGTCCAACCAATCACATTTGCTCCCTGTGTTGAGGCCGAGCAAGAATAAAGGGCGTGGCACAGCGAAAATGCGTGATTCCGTTTTCCCCTGGAGTATTTTCCTGCTCCTATGAGAGGTTTTCATTGACTTTCACCTTGGGGGGGAGTAGGGTCGCCTTTTTGTTCTGAGCTTCTTTCTCAAGATACGTTGAATAGTCTGTAAAGTGATTGGTCCAAAGAACATTCAATCAGGCTGCGTCCCATCCTTAATTTCCTGTAACCTCCAGCAGCCTCTTGGGGTTGAGCCTGGGCTGAGAGAAAAGGCGGATCTTCACAGGGGCGGGCTTCACTGCTGCGCATGCTTGGAACTTTGGCTGGGGATCCGGCCTCTTATTGTCTCGCCCCTACATTTTGTATTTATTAGCACTTAATTGGGTTTTCCGCCACCTCTCAACTACCTGTTGTCCACCACGTCCCGGACTTAGGCTACCCTCACCCAGTTTTATTTACTGGGTTGTAATTTGCCAAACCAGGCATACCTAATCCCTCCTCTCACCCTGGAAAATTATACTATCCTCAAACCCACCCATACAGAAACATTTTCCAACAGGCTTTTTAGGATTTCCTTACAGTATCCAGTTTACTTCCTTGCCTCTTCTAGGCTTCCCTAGGTCACACCATTTAGATCAGCCTCTCTGCCTTCCTTTTCTTCCTCTGTCCCTTCTTTCCTTTCTTCCTTGCGAGGACTTAATGATTTTTTAAAAACCTAACACTAGTCTTTTTACTGTTTCAAGGCCATGTTCTGTACTGCAGCTTCTATCCCACACTGTAAATCATCTTGTTTCTTTTTTTTATCTCCATAGCACAGCTGCAGGCCATCTGTCTGCTAACTAACCACTTGTGTTTCTATGAAACCTGCCTATCTCATACTCAAGGTCTCTGGCACTAGGCCGGGGCTCTGGGCTAACAATAATGAGTAGTCATAGATAAGGTATATGAGCTTTGAACCACCAAGAATCATGAGCCAGGCTTTGGAAAAGATTCCCCTGGGTTCACACCATGTAGGTATGCAAATAAACTGATTGTCCACTCAGTCTCTAGTGCCAGTTCTGAGCCTGTTTCCCATAACAGTAATGTTTCTTTAATGACTTACTTGACCACTAATTTCCTCATTACAGGATAGACATCAGGTCCCATCACTCCAGCAGAATCTTTGTCTAAATAAAGCAGGCCCAACCCAGCTTCAGACACTTCACATTTTGTTCTCTTGCCTGGAATGCTCTCCATTTCCACATCCCTTAATCCTTTACTTTCAAGTCCTTCAGTTATTTTCTCCATGATGCCTTCCTTACCATCTCATGTAAAAATTCCTGTCTGCTGCAGTCACATAATTCCAGACCCCCAATCTGGTTCTAAACCCTTTGAAAGCACGATCCTTTTTGTTTTCCCAGTGTTAGGATCTGTGTCCATGTTCCACATTCCTAAAGATCCATTGTGTGTGCTGATCAACTTTTAAGAGAACATGTGTTCTCTTTCCCAAGTCTCATCCTAATAGAACATAAACCTCTGAACAAGTGTTTTACCTCCTGCTATAACCCAAATGCCTGGCACAATCAAATGATTGTCATTGATGAATAACTAGATGGAAAAGTTACAGGATGTCTTACCCTTGTCCTTTGTGTCTGTTGGGGGTAGGAGGCTCAATACCCAACACTGGACTGGTTTCCTAGCTGCCTGGTTTTGTAATGGTAAACATAGTAATATAGCATACACAGTAGTGACTTAGATACTGCTAGAATTAACTGAATAACAGCGGTCTGTGTTTTAGCTTAAGCTAGACTCAAACTTGCTATGTAGGTGAGGCTGGCTGATCAACATGCCTCCACTTCCCAAGTGCTTGGGATACAGGCAGAAACTACTATGGGCTTTAGAAGTTCGTTTTGGTGAACAAGGGTGTGAGGTAGAAATAAGATATCAAGAGAATCCAGAAGCTTCTGAAGTGTCTATTAAATCAGGAGCTGTAGTGAAGGAGGTATAAGGTACAGAGTGTGCAGGTTACCCATGAAAGAGCTGGGATAGTAAAGTGACAAAGGAATAACGTGTGTAAACTTCATCTACAGTAACAGGGGAAGACAGTGGGCATATGTCTGGGGTCTTCTGGAGCATTAGCAGTGGAAGAGTACCTGCAGGCGAGGGAGATGGCTCAGCAGCAGTCAAAGGCTGCCAGGTTCAATTCCCCAGTATCTACTTAAAGCCAGATGCACAAAATATCACAAGCACATGGAGTTCATTTGTAGTGGCAAGAGGCCCTGGCATGTCTGATCTCTCACTCTCTCCTTATGAATGTTTTCTTTTTAACAATTATTTATCTGTAAGCAGAGATAGAAGAGAGACAGAATGGGTGTGCCAGTGTCTCAGACCACTGCAAATGAACTCTAGAAGCATGTGCCACCTTGTGCATCTGGCTTTACGTGGGTACTAGAGAATCAAACCTGGGTCATTATGCTTTACAAGACAAGTGCCTTAATCACTGAGCAATCTCTCCATAACCAAAATAAATGTTTTGTTTTTTAAGAAAAAGAGCCAGGTGTGATGGCGCATGTCTTTAATCCCAGCAGAGGTAGGAGAATCACTGTGAGTTCAAGGCTACCCTGAGACTACATGGTGAATTCCAGGTCAGCCTGGACTAGAGAGACCCTACCTCAAAAAAAACAAAACAAAATCAAAACCAAACTAGTATTATGGTAGAACTAGAGTCTACTACAGGAGTAACATCTGGACAGACATTGTGCCATACTCAGAAAAAAAGAAAAGAGCCCGCAGTGTGATAATGTCTCCACTAGGCCCCTGGACAGTGATCACTATCATTAGATACTAGATAGAGGCAAAGTGCCTGTTTCCCACTGTCATAGTGGCTAAAAAACTATGGAAGGATGAGTCCCTTGGCCAAACAGACAGGCCAAAGGAAAAAAAGGTCAGAAGATGGTATGGGCAAACACCAGAGCTGGCCCAGTAGGCAGCAGATGTGAGGATGGCTGCGGTGGGAATTAGGCCAGGTTCTGAGACAGGATAAACTTATTCTAGACAGGTTTGTGGAGAGAAGGGTCTTACTTCTAAGTAAGACAAACTGGTTTCATGCTACGTTGGGGACAGAGTCATGAATGCTACTCTTAGGCACTAGGAACCAGTACTAATGGAGCATCAGCCATGGAGGCAGCCAAACAGATTATTTTCAACTGTCCAGAGCCTTCAAATAAAACCAAGGAAGGAACATAGTGGCTCTGTGGTCTTGATAGGCGTAGAGTTGAGCCTCCATCTGCCTCCACTAACCAATTGCTCTTGTTTCCAGTCAGTTCTCCACTGAAAGGTAGGAGGTCTAAGTATCCAAGGGCACATGGGAAGACCTAGGCATGAGGGGAGGATGAAGCAGAAAGGGGCTTTTTCTCTCTAGATTTGCCTGGCCAGATATGTCCATAAAAGTCATGCATGTGCTTTAATCTCAGCACTTGGGGAGCTGAGGTAGGAGGAGCACTGAGTTTGAGGCCAGCTTGGGCTACAAAGGGAGTTCAAGGCCAGCCTGGACTAGAATAAGACCGTTCCTTGAGAAAACAAAACAAAATCAGCCAACCAAACCAAAAAAAAAAAAAAAGTGGCTGTAAAAATGGCCGAGTGCTTCACAACACTGGCATTCAGGCCACTTTGAGCACAAACCTGAACTACAGTATGGTTTGAATGTAAAATGCCCCTATAGTCTCATGAATTTGAATACTTAATCCCCACTATTTGGTCTAGCACTGTTAAGAAAGGTTGTGGAATCTCTAGGAGGTGGACCCTTGCTGGAGGTAGTGTTACTGAGGGCAGGCCTTGTGTTAAAAGCTTGGCCCTGCCCATGTGGCACTCTGAGATGGGCTCATCACTTTGGAACTGTAAGCCAAATTAAACCCCTTTCCTTCCAGAAGTCACTTCTGCTTAGCTATTTTGTCCCAGCAATGTGGAAGTAACTCTCCAGACATGAACACTTAAGGCATTCCCAGTGCTGTAGGAACCATTGAGTATGGTCTGAGTGCTTCAACCTGAGTGCTTCAACCTAAGTGGGAAAGGATCTGTTCCAAGGACAATGATGCCTCAGCCTTGTCAGCCCACTTGTGGTAACAGCAAAGAGGAGGCAGATAGGACATGGAGCAAGTGGAATTTGAATCCAGCTGGAATCATTCAAGTCACATGGACCCAGGTACTTGCTTTGTATACCTTCACCTGTGCCTCCTTGTCTACACTGAGTAGGCAGGAGACAGTTACTCGCATTTTTTCTGCCCAGGAAAATAGCAGCTATGGTAGCCCTTTAGACTACCATCTGAACCAGATAACTCCAGGACACCTCTTCTTTCCCTGGAGCCAGCACAGCAGGCTATTTCTGGGTCAATTAACTTTTAATTGGAAAGTAGTGGCAAGAGGGTCTCAGGTAAGGGGGTGACAAGTGAACACCAGGTGGCTTGGCTAGATGAACCACTGCCAGAGGCCAAATGGGAACCCAGGGTTGAAAAGGATCTGAGGAGAGAAGATTGGGGCCAGCCTAGGAATACATGGAGTTCAGCGGATGGTATATCGTACATAGGGAACTTCGACGTCCTCGCCACTTTCATCGTTGCAGCATAGCTCAAGCACCAGTGCCCTCACATGGCGGCCCAGCTTTCGCTTTGACACACGGCTCACAATCTCTGTCATCCTAGGGATTGGGGAGTAAGGACAGAGGATCAGAGAGAGAGGAAGGGAGGTGGGGTGGTGGCAGAGCAGATCTCAGCTACAAACTAAGGCTCCCCACCCAACACAGGGTCTTTCCCTGCCTGCCAGGCAGCAGCCAACTTACGGCTGATCCAACCGTTCCTTGAGCTTGGCCGCAGGCATGAAGAAGGAATACAGCATGGACACACCCTGGGAGAGCATGGTGATCTCTAATTTGTGCTCTGTCTAGAGGACAGGGAGAGGGAACCAGCCATGT
>PVHP010003949.1:0-33503 GCA_004024765.1 Zapus hudsonius | reverse complement strand
ATAGGAGCTACCTCAGAGGACCCAGGCTGTCCATTTTCATCTGCCCTTACCCCAAACACAGACTCATTCATGCAGACCCAGTAAATCAAGCCATCACTTTTGGCTCAAAACCCTCCTGTGGGGCTGGAGAGATGGCTCAGGGTTAAAGGTGAGTGCTTGTAAAGCCTAATGCCCTGAGTTTGATTCCACAATACCCATGTAATGCCAAATGCATAGAATGGCAAATGTAACTAGTTTGTTTGCAGTGGCAAGAGGCCCTGGAGTGCCTGTACTCACTCATTCCCTCTGCCTTTCTTCCTCACTCAAATATATCTTTTACCCCTCTTATGGCTCCTATGGGGAGCTGTCATTGTGCCCTAAACTGCCTCAACATTTGTTTTGAAGGTCTCTGTTCTTCCTTCTACTAACCAATGCTAAGTCCCTATTTTCTCTGCCAAATATTCTCCTGCCAGTAGGATTCCTCCTAGAGATCACATGACCCTTGCTGTGGCCAGGTTACCTAGCAACCTGGTTATGCTAATTCCTAAGTAACCGCCCATGCTTCTTCTCCCTGTGAAAAATTATTTAAGTGCTGCCTGCCTTGGAAATAAATGAGTTTGATCGGAACACCGTCTTGCTCCATTCTCTTGTCTCTCTCATTCTCACCCCTTCTCTAGGGCCCTCGCTGAACCACCTGCAGGCAGGATAGGACAATTGGCTCCCAACATGGCCAGCGTGGGCATATAGCAAGACCGGTGAAGAACACTGAATCGGAAAGCCACGGTACATATAGAAGAGAAAAAGTGACCATATAGAAGAGAAGTGACCACCCACGAAGTAGCCTGCCTCGTGGACCAAGGTCTCGTGAGTGATCAGTGATTATGGGACAAGAAATAAGTAAGCATGAGATAAGTTGTTGAAGATTTAAAAAGCTTTAAAGACGCAAGGGGTAAAGGTTTAAATAAAAGATTTGTTAAGGATTTTTGATTCTATAAAGGGAATTGTCCCTGGTTCCCCCAACAGGGAGCTATAGATGAAAATGAATGGGAAAGAGTTGGTAATGGTAATGCTTTGCAGTTTTATTACAAAGTAATCGTTCCTGAAAAAAATTCCTGTAACTGCCTTTTCTTATTGGAACTTAGTTAATGGATAATTAGTTTTTGCCAGAAAAACGCCACAGTTGCTGCTGCGATTATACAGACTGAAAGACTTTTGCTAAATGATAAAGAGAAGGGAGAAGTACCCAGAAATCCCAGGATAGATGGGAGGAAAAAACTTTGGCCCAGAATTGTGAGGAAAGAGATCAATTACCAAGCGAGGATCTAGAAGAGAAAGAGTAGATTTAATTTCTTGGGATAGTGAGGATGAAAAAATAATTGCAGAATCAGAAAAAAGACCAGGCTGAAAATAGCAAGGAAAGGGAAAAATTAAAACCCTGATTAATAAAATTGAGACAAAAAGGAGACCTCCAAAAATATATCCTTCCCTAGAAAATCTTAAACAAAAAAATGATATTTTGTCAGATTCTGACTTCAAGAAAATTGAGGAGTCTGAAAATTACCATAATCCGGACTGGCCCCCATTAAAGATTCGTCCTCCTCACTATGGTCCGGAGGCTTTAGTGCCATTCACTGACTCAGCGCCATTTCATATTAAAACCATGCCTAAGCATAAGAAAGAATTTTAGGAAAAAATAGCTCACCTCACAGAATGAATTCAATTAGAGAAAGAGCATCAAGAGTTAATTGACCAAATAAACAATTTAAGAACAGAAATTTCTAAAATAAAAAATAAAAAACCTCCTCCTTATTCGCAGCCACTTTTAGAGAATAAAAATCTTCCTTTCTGTTGGGGATTTAGCTCAGTGGATGAGCGCTTGCCTAGTAAGTTCAAGGCCCTGGGTTCCGTCCTCAGCACTGCAAAAAATAAAATAAAATAAAATAAAATAAAATAAAATAAAATAAATCTTTCCTTTCTGATACTTAGATAAACAGGCTGATCTTTTGGAGCTCCCAGGCCCTGAGGCAAAGGGTGTGGAACTCCTTCATTGAAAAAAAAAAAAGTTGTCTACTTATGTATGCTCAGCAAGGAACCACCTTCATGGGACCATGGAGCCCCCCAGCAACCCCTGACCACGTGGCTGCTAGGAAACCCCAGCAGGGTGGAGATCTAGTTCAAAATGCTAATCGAGAGTTTAGGAAGAAATGAAACAGGTATCCCCCTTCCCATAGAGATTAAAAGTAATCAAGGAGTCGGGCATGGTGGCGCACGCCTTTAATCCCAGCACTCTGTGAGGCAGAGGTAGGAGGATTGTTGTGAGTTCAAGGCCACCCTGAGACTACAGAGTGAATTCCAGGTCAGCCTGGACTAGAGCGAGACCCTACCTCGAAAAACCAAAAAAAAAAAAAGTAATCATGGAAGACAAGGTTTGGGAAATTTATTATAGAGACTACTGACATTCCTGTACCTCACGCAGATCAAATTACATGGAAATTGGATGATCCTGTGTGGGTGAATGGCATCTATCAAAAGAAAAATTAGAAATTGCCCGCCAGTTAGTACAGGAACAATTAAAAAGCAGGAAACATAGGTACTAGGGTACTGTGGGCAACCAAGTTTCCTTTGAAGGATGGGATGAGGGTCCAGTGTTGCCAGCTCTTCTGATTTTTTAGAGCAAGTGGAAATTTAGATTTTGTGTGTGCGGGGAAAACTTCAGTTTTAAACACTGATCAAAGTTATTTATTTGTGTACTTATTTATTTACTAATTGAAACAGGGCCTTGCTATAGAATGCAGGCTGGTTCTGAACTCGTGATCTTCCTGCCTCAGACTTCTGAGTACACCACCAAACCCATCTATTGCTTCTTACTTTTAAATTATCTCTACTCTGAACAAAAATGCAGTTCAAAGCCCACGGGGTCCTGTTTTGCGAGTCCTGCCTTGGAGATCTAGGTTTCTTAAAATTTATTTTAGGGCTTGAGAGATGGTTCAGTGGTTAGGGTGATTGCTTGCAAAGCCTAATGACCTGAGCTCGATTCCCCAGTGCTCACTTAAAGCCATGTGCATGGGGTGGCACATGCATCTGGAGTTTGTTTTCGGGGCTGAAGATCCTGTCCTGCCCATTCTCTCTCTCTCTCTCTCTCTCTCTTCTCCCTCTTTCTCTCTCTCTCTCTCTCTCTTCTCCCCCCCCCTCTCTCTCTCTCTCTCTCTCTCTTCTCCCTCTTTCTCTGTTTGCAAATTGATCCAGATGACCCATGGAGGAGGTTATCCAGCGGATTGGGGAGGGGAGGGAAGCGGGGAATTGGGAACAACAACGCATGGTTTCCCACTAAATATTGTAACTCATTATGGGCAATAGAAAAAAACTAATAAAGAAAAAAAAAATCTCGTTTTACCACTATGGTTTACAGGAGAGATTGGGAGAAATCCTCTTACTTTCTCCATGACCTGATGTCAGAAGCGACCGATCCAAAAATTATAGCAGCAGGGAACTCAGTGCATCTAAGCACTGGGATTTATAACAACCAGAATTGTCCTCTGGGTCCAGCCATTTTAATTGTCTCTCTTGACCTTCTGGTATCTTGTCAGAGAGCTTTTCACTGTAAGAAAGTATGGGAATGACTGTCTGTATGTTTGTAAGTTGTTAGACTGAGGATAGGTTTTCTGTGAACCAATATTTAAGAGATCTGCAATAAAAGATTATCCTGATCTGATAGAACAAGTGTTGTGTGATTGTGTGTGTGAATGTTCATTTGTGCCTGTTTATATATACAGATGACAAATTATATTTGAAATTGTTGGAAAATAAATCTAATTCAGACTGAAATGCCTTTCAGACCCATTCATTACCAAGAAATCTTTCTTAAAACCTAGATATATTCCAGGGGTCAGTTTTCTGCTTTTGTTAATCAGTGACAGTTATGAATGGGAGATACTCTATTATACTTTCTAAAGAAGAAATTATTTTCGTGTCTAAATATTAAGCCTATACCCAAATCTATAGCATAGTTCATGTTCTTAAGCCTTTTGGCTACTATACATCTTATGTAAAAATTGATCCAAATTGGGATCTCAGTAAATTTCTGGTATTAATCTGAAATGTAATAGCTGTTATTATTCTAACAATATTTCACTCCATTTTGTCCTTCTTTGAAGATTTAATACTGTTATCAATACTCAGGAACTATGGCAAGAAACTCCTTTAGATCACATTCTATTAAATACTGAATTCAAGGTTATCTATTCCCAGGCCCCATTATGCCCTTTCTTCATACAGAAAAGCTGAACTTAGACCTTGTTTTTAAGTCTTTGGCTTCAAATAATCTTGTAATTTGGCTTTTTTTGGAGGAAGGGGGCAGAATAACTCATTGGAGTAAGCAGTATTTTGTTAGATCATGTCAAGGAACAGACTCTTCTGCAGTAGGAAATTATAATCCATCTTAATGGATGCTGAGGGCTGTAAGCTTTTAGGTAAAGTTACCTGATGGTGTTTTTCTCTTGGGTAAAAAGCTGATGGTGTACCCTGAACATCTGCTTCATTAATATTACCACTAGTGAAGAATCTATATCCAAGTCTTTATGCTTTTCCTATTTAACACTCTACTGGAATTCCTTATAATCCGCAAGGCCAAGGTATTGTAGAAAGGGCTCATTTATCTCTTAAAAATACTCTCCAGAAAATTAAAAAAGGAGAATGGTATCCTGTTAAAGGCTCCCTACATAACCTCTTGTCACACTCACTTTTTATTTTAAATTTCCTGACCCTGGACAAAGACGGACACTCTGCAGCAGAACGATTCTGGCATACAGAAACTCACAAAGATTTTGCTATGGTCCTATGGAAGGATCCTTTAGAGAATAAATGGCATGGTCCAGACCAGGTCTTAATACGGGGCCGAGGATCTGTATGTGTGTATTCAAAGGAGCTAGATGCTGCTAGATGGCTCCCAGAAAGATTAGTAAAACAAATAGATAATCATAACACCTCCAGGGAAGAAGAAACTGCTGGAGTAGATTTTTTTTCCTCCCTTTACATACATCATGAGAAATCCTTGGTGGACTTTGCTATGGGTAACGGGCATCTGCTGCCCCTCATCAAAACAAGGAATTTTCTCTTCCAAACCTGCCAGTGGAAGGTATGTCTGCATACCTCAAACAGGTGTGACTGTGAGACCCCTCCCCCATGCCAAGCTGACTGAACTGTTCATTACTAAGGCCATGCAAATGCTCAGAATGGGAACTTTTAAGTTCCTAATATTAAGACTTTTAAGTTCCTAATATTAAGAAGAAACTAGATACAAAATTCCTTAAAGTTAAAATTTTATTAACTTGATTTCTAGTCAAAATTTATATAGCCTTTTTTTCTATAAAGTCATTTATTCAGGATGCGTTAAGCCTTGTGGATAAATTATAGCAGAATAAGCATAAGCCCTCTCCCCTATATTCATTGTTACATTCTTCAAGCTGCTAGTGGCCGGTCACTTAGCATGTAATAAGTAACTACCAGAGCTTTGAAGCCCAGTGAGACAAAGAAGTAATTGCTTTAGCTTGATAAGGAAGTTAAATCAAGGCTGGAGATCACCTGGGGAGGAGCATCTGGGCTTCTCTGGAACCCACTGTAAAGTGTGAGTCGATAGGTGCTTGCAATCTACATGCCTAATGGCCATCTCTTTGTAATCAGGAACCAGGTGCAAATTAAACCCCCCCTCTCCTGCTGCTGCAAAGGCTTTGTGTATTTGTTGCTAAATATTTTTACAACAGATACTTAGGATCTATTTACAAAACTGAGGCAGGAAAATGACAAAGGTGCTTACTGGACTAATAAAAAAATTTCCTCCTTCTGGGTTATTCGTAGGTATTTTCCTGATTCTACAATTTTGGATTTTAACTATGATACAGACCTTTTGTCTCCTCAGGTTAACTTTGATCAGTTTTGAAAGGTTGACCAAGGAAAAATTGATATATCCTAAGGTCTCAAAAGTAACATCATTCTCAGATGCAGTAAAAATGTTAACTATAGCTGTTTCAGAGATCATTATGTTCTGCCTATGCTGTCTCAAAATGTACAGCATAAAATTATCTACAGGACATATTTTTACCCACAGATTTTAGCCTATAAAAAGTGGTAATAAATGTTATATGGTTTATCAGTTTTCTTTATCTACATTCTTAGAGGTGCTACTTACAAAAAATTGCCTAATTCTTTTGATACTAGAATATTTTTTTCTTCCATTATTAGATAAAGGTTAAGTCAAATTGGTATAATTTCTCTGAAATTCTAATAGGTTAAGAGACTAATTCTATAGAGAATAAATTGTCGGATGCCAATTTTCCTATAATAGCCAATTACAGATATTGGTGCTCATTGGACTTATCAATAGAAAAGACAGATATTAATGTGTTTAGCTGGCTTTTGACTTTAGGACAGAGCTTTTCCTATTGCCAAATCCCAGAAACAGACGTATTTCCCAATACTTCCTCATAAGCCAGTCTGGCCAGCTGGTTTGTGCCAAATGTAAAGGAACTAAAAATACAAGGAGAATTATATCTTCCTTGCATTGCTGAAGTCCATGATTATATGGGTAAACTAGTCAAAAAAAAAAGTTTCTCTTCTCATCTATTGCTCAATGGTTAGAGACATTGTCTACTAATGCTATGTTTTCTGCTTATATATTAATATAAAAGGGGAAAGATTACCCCTAGAAAGAGTTACTTATAAGCCTGTTACGACCAGGCTGTTTAATGGTTAGAGATAGTTTTCAATGGTTGTAAAGAGTCCAATTACTGATTTCTATACTATATGGTAATTGCTAAAGATATTTGCTTGGTCACCTTTTTTTAATATATATAAAATTAATTTTGGGTTTTAGCAAGCCTTTAAAAAAGGTGACCACCACAAGTCAAACTTGAGTACAAAATGATTCTCTTGCCTAAGTTTTTGTTATTCAGAATACAACCGCTCTAAGCTACTGTCCTGGATAAAGTCAAAGAATTTGCAAGAAAGAAGAAGAATTTACACTCCAATCCCCTCTGGAGGGGCTATAAGGAATCTGGCCTCTCCTACTTCCCCTGCTACTGCCCCTGCTGACCCTTAATTAGCTTACTAACCTTGCTATAGCTAGGACCTTTCCTTTTTCATCAAGCTAATGACCTTCCTCTGTCTACAAATAGACACTATAAGACTCAGCTTACCCAGGTCCTTATTCTTAAACTTGAAATGGCAGACAATGAAAATTCACAGTCTACATAAATAAAAATTTCTGCTGGACTGGTTAGCCAGAGACGGGCAAGAGAACCTTGCATTCTAAGCACGGCCTGGCCGGACCTAATACAGGAGCCCCTAATACAGGAGCCCCGCCATCATTGCTGGGTCGTCCAGAGACGGGTAAGGAGGGCCTGAATGCTAAAAAACCAAGTCAACCTAAGACAGAGCAGAGACATAGGGTCTCTGTATCCAAGACGGGTAAGACTTGTTTCCGGGGTTCCAACCTAAGACAGGCACAGTCCCATTTGCCATTTAAAATATATAAGAAAGGGGGACCTGTGGTGAGCTGTTATTGTGCCTTAAACTGCATCAACATTTGTTTTGAAGGTCTCTGGTCTTCCTCCTACCAACCAATGCTAAGTCCCTATTTTCTCTGCCAAATATTCTCCCACCAGTAGGATTCCTCCTAGAGATCACATGACCCTTGCTGTAGCCAGGCTACCTAGCAACCTGGTTATGCTAATTCCTAAGTAACCGCCCATGCTTCTTCTCCCTGTGAAAAATTATTTAAGTGCTGCCTGCCTTGGAAATAAATGAGTTTGATCAGAACACCATCTTCCTCCATTCTCTTGTATCTCTTGTCTCTCTCATTCTCACCCCTTCTCTAGGGCCCTCGCTGACCCACCCGCAGGCGGGATAGGACACTGGTTGGCAACATTTTCAACAAGTTACAGTACTAAGATTTGTTACATATGCAATGAAGTCCATTGTTTGCAGCTCTATTGGGAGATGACTCTAGAAACTTGCTGACTTCAGCCTATGAGATTTTTACCCTGTTAGTTATGCTGTATTCTTTGTAAATAATGCAGCCATTAGTCCTCCAAGTGAATCACTGAGCCTGGGGGTGAATTGGGGAGCCCGTAACACACCATCACAAGAAGTCAAGGAAAAAGAAGATAAAAAAATGATAGACTCTGGGCTGGAGAGATGGCTCAGTGGTTAAGGCGCTTGCCTCCAGTGCGTAAGGCCCTGGGTTCAATTCCCCAGTACCCACACAAGCCACACAAGGTGGTGGCCCTGGCATTCTCTCTCATACTCTCTGCTCTCTCTCTGATTGAAAATGAATAAATAGCCGGGCATGGTGGCACACGCCTTTAATCCCAGCACTCGGGAGGCAGAGGTAGGAGGATCACCGTGAGTTCAAGGCCACCCTGAGACTACATAGAGAATTCCAGGTCAGCCTGGGCTAGAGTGAGACCCTACCTCGAAAAACCAAAAAAAAAAAAAAAAAAAAAAAAAAAAAAAAAAAAAAAGAAAATGAATAAATAAAAAATAAAAATGATAGACTCAATGGAGGACTGCTTATAAATGTTGAATGAATGAGAGAAACTGAGGGAAAAAGGGTCCAAAGAGAGACATGCAGAGAAATGAGTTTGATCGGAATATCGACTTGCTCCATTGTCTCGCGTCTCTTGTTCCTCTCACTCTCACCCCTTCTCTAGGGCCCTTGTTGACCAACCCGCAGACGGGAAATGGCAGGCTCCCACATCATTCTGAGTAAGCACTGAACTCTTGTGATGAATGACAAAGCTTTATGTCACTGGAACCCTATTCTCTTCTCTTGCCATCTCCTATCCCCTTATTCTCAATCACTCTAACCTACAGACCTTTTATTCCTTCAACATGCCCTGCATACTTTACCTTAGCACTCTTGGAAAGACTGGTCCCCAACCTCCACTAAAGCCTGCATGGCTTAATCCCTCAACTCCTCCAAGTGTGAGCTCATGGGTCAGCTTTTCAGCACGGCCTTTCCTGACCAACCCATGGTTAAAATCCCTAGGCTGGGTGTGTAGCTTAGTGATAGAGCATATAAAATTCTATTCCCTGCACCAAAATCCCAAGTCTCCCCTCTCCCCACTGGTATTTTCATATCCTCCTTAACCTGATCATGTTGTTTATTTATGTTCTGGAGATAAAACCCAGGGTCTTACACATACTAGGCAAGCAAGCACTCTACCGCTGAGCTAAAACCCCAGTCCTTATGTTATTTACTATATAAAATATGATTTGACAGTTATATCCTTAGCACCTAGAGGACTACCTGTACTCAGTAGGGGATCAATAATATTTGAAGAAGCTGGGCATGGTGGTGCACGCCTTTAATCCCAGCACTCGGGAGGCAGATGTAGGAGGATCTCCATGAGTTCAAGGCCACCCTGAGACTACATAGTGAATTCCAGGTCGGCCTGGGCTAGAGTGAGACCCTACCTCGAAAAACAAAAAATAATAATATTTGAAGAATTAATAAGTGAAGCACTTGATATAGTAAACATCCTTAATTTTTTTTTGTCAAGGTATGGTCTCTAGTCCAGTATAACCTGGAACTTACTCTGTACTGACAGTAAACCTCCTACCTCTGCCTCCTGGGATCAAAGGCATATGCCACCATGCCCACTGGCATCCAACAGACAGTAGCTATTAGTGTGTAATGAATAATGTCTCAGGGTATGATTCAAATGCTCCCTATTTCCTGAAGGCTTTCCACAAGGCAGAGAAGCAGAGCAGTGATAAGCTTATAGCAGATACAAAGGGAGTGATGTCAGTACACTTTGACAGGAACCCTAAACCACACCCTACCCACAAACCCACCTTCTCACATGGGACCCTACCTGGTGACGAGGTGCAGCAAGAGGCTCAGAAAAGCCAAAGAAAGGCAGAGCCAAGTTGAGAAAACCATTCTTATAGGAGTCAAGCTGTTGGTGCCCCTGAACTACCTTGTACAGCTCCAGACACACAAGGCCAACTACAGCTGCTGTGGTTGTGGCGATAGCAGGGATGATTTTCCCTGCAATCAGCTTGCTCTGTAAGACAGGAAAGGACCAAGGAAGGTGGTAATTAAGTGGCAAGAGGCTCTCGATCTAAAAAAGAGGACAGTTGTGAAGTCAAGCCTGGGAAGGGAAAGAATATCAGACCTAGATTCCTCTCACCTTGTGTCGGTCTGCAGGGGAAATATCATAGTTTTCTGCCCGGAGGTTGGATGCAGCCACAATGAAATCCATATGGAAGTTGTTGTCATCATCCTATTATGAGTGGGGAGAGTAAGGTTTGAGAAGATAGCTCAGGGAATAAAACATTTATTGCACACAAGTGCAGGACTTGAGTTCATATCCCTGACACCCATGTAAATGCCAGGTAGGCATGATGGCCTAGAGCTTTGGAGGCAGAGATAGGGGATCCCCAAGTTAAGCTGTCTAGCTAGACTAGTGAATCAGCTAGCCCCAAGTTTAAGTTAGAGTGATCAAGAAAGACACCTGGCATCAACTTCTGGCCTCCACCAGCACATGTGTGCCCACATCCATACGAACATCCATATATGAATTTACACCACACACACAAAAGTATGGGAAGATTTGATCAGATCATGAGGTTGCCTGGTCTCCAGGAACACAAATGTCCTCAGCTACAAATTACGTCCAGGTTCTGGTCTTTCCCAGATCACAGAAGGAAAGCTAGAACACCCATTCATTCAGAGCTATGTGATAGGACCACCATCTGATCTGCACAAAGGCCTGGGGTTGGTCCCAAATCCCAGAGACTCAGTCATTTCAACCTGTTTGTGCTCACCTTGTCCCCTGCCCTACCCTACCCAGAGCCCCTTCCCAGCACCTTCTCAAAGTCAATGGGGTACATCTTGAATCCAGGTAGCTTGTCTGGGCTAGGCAGTGTGGCCTTGAGCTCCTCTAGATGGCTGTCATCTGCACAAAGGAGAAAGACACAGTTCATCCTTTAAATCCAGGGAGGGTCTGAGGTGAAATGAGAGTCCAGGATGGGGTAAAAGGAATTCAGTTAGATGTAGTATTTGGAGGAAGAGACACCCTGAGAGAGCGAGAGGTTAAAGGGAGAACTTGAGCAGAATGCAAACCTGAAAAAGTTAGAGGCTATCAGAATCTCTCTAGAGAGACACTATAGAGCAGAAACAAAGAGAAAGTGGAAATATATCCATCAGACAAGAGTAGTGTAGATCTTGGGGATCTCAGGGAGTTGATGTAGAGGGAGACATGGAAGCGTTACAGAAAGATATATGGAGGGCAAGATATAGAAAACTATACAGAGTGGATATGGAGGAAATATCTAAGAGGAAGATGGAGAAGAAATGAAAAGGGACAGAGGGTATACATGGAAGGTGAGACAGGTAGGAGGGAGGAAGTGTACAATTCGAGAATCTATGGAAGGAAAAACTAGAAGAAATATACAGAGAGGAAGATGGAAGGGTGGGCATTTCAGAAGGAAAATGGGGAAAGGGAGGAGATGGGAGAAAATACATGAGTGGTCAACATAGTAAACTCTATTATAATACAGATATCCAGAAGAGAAGACAGTGAGATAAATTTTGGCCTCAAACTATAAAGGGTAATACTAGTGAAGAAGACATAGCCAAAGAAACAGGGTGGTAGGGATATATGGATGAGGGAAGATTTGGAAGGGGACAAAGAAGTCAAGGAATCAAGGGGGAAGACTCCTGGTGGAGATCATACCCTCCCCCAGATGGACAAATCAAAAGAAACAGAAAAAAGGGTAAAATAAAAGCATAAACATATCAAGCAAAACTAATAAGCCATTTGTTCACCTGACAGCCAGAGTAGAAAGGAGGAGGGAGGAGGGAGCATGTCTCCAACAAATCATTTTCATGTTAGAGGAGGGGAGATGCAAAGGAAGGTGTGGGTCAGCCTTAGGCCTAAGGGTCACAGTCAGTGGTAAAGGACTGATGGGGAAGCTGGACTAGGCTGGGGACAAGTGGGCTGGTGACTCTTGGCCAAATGGCCAAAAACCCTCACCAACAGAGGCATTGGCGCTCTGCAGCTCCTGGTCAGAAACATGGATCTTGACACCCGACTTAGGAGTGAATTCAGGGACCTGCACAGATTGCAGGAGTGTAGCCACAGCAGCTCGGTCCCGAGAGCCTGTCAGCCCATAGGTCTGGGCAAACAGGTTGGCAGCAGCCATCACATAGTCCAGATGCAGGGGCTAGGGGAAGGCAGGGCAGGGCAGGGTGAGCACATCTGCCCTCAGGTGGGGAACCTCCACATCCTTCCCACCCACCCACCCTCTATCTGACCCCAGGAGAACACAAGGAGGCACTTACATTGTTAACATCAAAGGTAAGTGGGTGTGGACAGCGTTTGGGCCCAGACCAGAAAGGGGCTCCAGAGCTTGTGAGCTAAAATAGACACACAGATATACAGAGAGTTAGTTTTGAGGAGCAGGGCCTTGGAGTGCAGGCCCGAGAATCCTGATTCTTGGTTCTAGATATTCCCCAATTCACTAGCCTTGGCTGGGCCCTTGAAGGGTACTACTGGAGAAAAGTACCATTTATTTCTAAGCACTTGTTTTGTGTAAGACATGAAGCTTGAATTGACCACCAGGCACTATAGGTTAAGTATTAATAAATAACAGTGCACCCTCATAAAGGCCCCATGAAGCAGATCACCAGTGTTGCTACTACAAAGTTTAAGAAACAGGTGCAGAAGCGACTTGCCCAAGTTCAAAGAGAGCTAAAGTTTGAACACACACTGACTCTTATGCACTTAAGTCCAGAATCTGTCCCTCATGAACACTATAATTCCCCAAAAGAGTCAGCCTGTACAACAGGGAAGAGAAACAGAAACCAGGTCTCTTGCTCCAAGGAACTGGGGTGGAAACAAACAGGTCAGGTTTAATCATTCTTCTAAGATCCCTTGCCTCAGGACACCAGTCACATTTACACTAGTAACTGGAAAAGCCACCTGAAGAGCCCATGGCAGGCTCCAATAGCAGGGAAATGTACGCAGCCAAATGAATATGCAAATGAGCATTACCTGGTCAGGAGGAAAGTTGTGCAGCAGTTGCTGGATGTTGTTAGAATACTGGGTATGCCAGTGGAGGCAAGCCCAGGTCACACAGTTGGCCCAGGTCTGTGGTCGCTGCGACACCAGGCTGCGCTGCACAGCCTCCAGCACCTCCAATGGCTGCGTACCTGCCAGCCGTAATGTCCGTTCCACAAACTTGGGGTCTCTTTCAGGAAGCAGAAGGCCAAGGGCAGGATTATCTAATGGCCCCAGAAGCAAACTCCAGGGCAATCCCACCTTCTCCACGGAAAGCTAGCCCTAACCCCCAATAGCCTGAGGCCCAAGCAATTAAAAGTATTTTTCAAAAGTGCATCTAGTGCTGAGGGTGAGAGTGGAAGAGAGCACATAGAATGCCTTGGCTGATGGGTGAGGGGGAAGGCACATGAGCTACTCACGTGAGGTACTGGTTGACATTTTCTGCTGGCTGCTTGAAAAGGCCTTCAAATTCATCCCGAGCCCACTGCAAACAGAGCAAATGGATTATATGGAACCATGGTGGACACATTGGTTTTGTAGGTGTGGAAAAGGTCATCCATGAATAGAGCAGATAGGAAGTACACAGCTACTATGGGAGAATGGTGGTTGTTAACACGCTGCATTCCCATACCACCCATCAATTTAAAAAACAATTAGGGTTGGAGAGATGGCTTAGTGGTTAAGGCGTTTGCCTACAAAGCAGAAAGACCCAAGTTTGATTTCCCAGTGCCCATGTAAAGCCAGATGCACAAGGTGGTACATATGTCTGGAGTTTGTCAGCAGTGGCTGGAGGCCTTCTCTATCAGCCTCTTTCTCTCAAATAAATAACAATGAAGCCAGGTGTGGAATTTAACCCCAACCCCAGCAATCGGGAGGCAGAGGTAGGAGGATCACTGTGAGTTGGAGGCAACCCTGAGACTACAAGGTGAATTCCAGCTCAGCCTGGACTAGAATGAGACCCTACCACCACCACAACAAAGATCTATGGGCTGGGGATATAGCTCATGGTTAAAGGCACATGCTTGTAAAGACCAATAAACTTGATTTAGGCAGTGGTTATACCAACTTTTGTGTGAAAACAACTCATTAAAACCAGTGCATCTGATGGGCATGGTGGCATATGCCTTTAGTCCCAGCACCTGGGAGGCTAAGATAGAAAGATCACTGTGAGTTTGAGGCCAGCCTGGAGATTACAGAATGAGTTCTATGTCAGCCTGGGCTAGAGTGAGACCTGCTTCAAACAAACACTAAAAAAACCACCACCATCAATAACAAAAACCCCCACAGCACATCTTATTGTATGTGTACTATGAATTGATGAAAAAATATCAGCTAAAAATATTTAACTGGGCTTAGAGAGATGTCTCAGTGGTTAAAGGTGCTTACTCAAAAAGCTTGATAGGCTGAGTTCAATTCCCCAATACTCACATAAATAAATACTCACACTGAGTGGTGCATCTATCTGGAATTTGTTTGCAGTGGCAGGAGGCCCTGGCACACCCATACTTTCTCTCTCTCAAATATACATACATACATAGATACATACATATGTATGTATGTATTTCACAACTTAAAAAAAAGCTGGATGTGGTTCAAATTCCATCTCTGCAATCGTATTATATGTTTTTTTATTATATACTCAATTCAGTTTGTTCTTTATTTCTGTGTCCTTATAATGTAACAGCAATGCCTAATTCATGGGTGTCTAGGAATTAATAAGGAAATCCATGTGCATATGCTTGTATGTGTGTATACTGTATAGACACATTCATTTTTTTTTGCATCCCCAGAGATAGAACCAGGACCTCATACATGCTAAGCATACATTCTACCAATGAGCTATAGCCTCAGTCTACCACATATACATATTTAAAGGTTACTTAAAAATGTCAGTTAAATAGCCCAGTGACCATCTCCATTTTAAAGAGTAAGGAGGGGGCTGGAAAGATGGCTTCGCAGTTAAGCATTTGACAGCAAAGCAGAAGGACCTGAGTTCAATCCCCCAGTTCCCACATAAAGCCAGATACACAAGGTGGCTCATGTATCTGGAGTTCGTTTACAGTGGCTAAAGACCCTGGTAAGCCCATTCTCTCTCTGTGTCTGCTTCTTTCTCTCAAATCAATACTTTAAATTTTAAAAAAGGAGGTTAAGTTCAAGATCATACACTGACTAGTGAGATTGATGATCCCTACTGTTCATTCTGAATGGGTGGGTCTCCAATACGGCACTAGGAATTATTCAGCTATCACCATGGCTATTCTTAGGATCTATATTGTGGCCTGGGCTGGTGCTGGTCACCAAGATGCAGTCACTTTGTAAGACTTTAACTACATGATAGGTATTCTGTTCTGCATGAATGTGCATCATATGTACAGTATCACTGTGACCAACCAGATGTTAAAACTCATTTTTGATCAAGAGCTGGGGAAACCTAAATATGAACCACTAGAGACAAATTAAAAAAAAAAAAACTAGAAGTGATGGTAAGAAATGACTCAAATTTGTCGAGCATGAAAATAATATCTTGGAGCTAGGTATAGTGGTGCATGCCTTATAAACACAACACTGGACAGGTAGAGGCAGATGGATCAGGAGTTCAATGTCGTCCTTGGCTACATAGCAAGTTCAAAACAAGCCTGGGTTACATGAGACCCTATCTCTGAAAAGCAAAAATCAAACAAGCAAATAAACAAACAAACAAACAAATAAAAAGATCCTTTCACCAGGAATGGTGGTGCGCACCTTTAATCCCAGGACTTGGGAGGCTGAGGTAGGAGGATGGCTGTGAGCTCAAGGCCAGCCTGGGACTACAGAGTGAGTTCCAAGTTAGCCTGGGCTAGAGTGAAACCCTACCTCAAGAAAACAAAATGATGCTTTGGTTAGATGGTAGTTCTCAAATGGGAGTAATTTTGCACAGAGCCCTTTCCCTAGAATCTGGCAACATCTCAAGATCCTTTTAAGTTGTTAAGAGTGATGAACGTTAATGACACCTAAGGGGTAGTCAAGAAGGTCAGCAAAGAGCCTACAGTGCATAGCTTTCCAGGACAAAGAAAGACCCAGGCCAAATATAAATTCTATAGAGGTTGAAAGATCCTACTATATAGATATATATCCGTACTTTGTAGAGGCAGAATGAAATGGTGTGTAGGAGCTGGAGAGATGGCTTAGCGGTTAAGCATTTGCCTGAAATAGTGTGTGGTATCCATGATACCTCTAGTACAGGAAGAAAAACTGTTATCAATCTAAGAAGAAAATGTGGCAAAACATTAACAGCTATTAAAATTATTAAACCTAGGTGAGGAATGATAATTTTTTTAAACATTTATTTAATTTATTTATTCATTTTCAAGCAGAGAGATACAGAGAAAGAGAGAGAGATTGAGCACGCACACCAGGGCCACCACCTTGTGGGTCTGGTTTATATGGGTACTGGGGAATTGAACCCAGGACCCTAGGCACTGGAGGCAAGTGCCTTAACCACTGAGCCATCTCTCCAGCCCGAGCAATGATAATTGAGTATTCACCTTTGTTCAGCTTTTTTTCTTTGAGATAAAGTCTTACTTTGTAGCCTAGGCTAGCCTCAAAGTTGTGGCAATCCTCCTGCCTCAAGCCTCTCAAGTTTAAGGATTTCAGGTGTGAGCTAAAATGCCCAGCTGTAATATTCTACTGTCCTGGAATTCACTATGTAGTCTCAGGCTGGCCCTAAAATTCACAGTGATCCTCCTACCTCTGCCTCCCAAGTGTTAAGATTAAAGGTGTGTACCACCACACCCAACTAAAGTTATTTCTTTTAATGTATTCTCTTGCAAGGCGTGGTGGCCCATGCCTTTAATCCCAGCACTCCAGAGGCAAAGGTAGGAGGATTGCCAAGAGTTTGAAAGCCAGCCTGAGACTACACAGTGAATTCCAGGTCGGCCTGGATCCTTCTTCAAAAAAAAAATAAATAAAAATAAAAATTTATTTTCTCAGAATGCACCCTTATCGTAATCCCTTGCCACCTATAGTATTATTATTATTATTATTATTATTATTATTATTATTATTATTATTATTTTTGGTTTTTCATGTTAGGGTTTCACTCTAGCTCATGCTGACCTGAAGCTCACTATGTTGTCTCAGGGTGGCCTTGAACTCAGGTGATCTTCCTACCTCTGCTGGAATTAAAGGTGTGTGCCACCACATCTGGCTTATAATATTTGTTTAATGTTTTTATTTGCATTTATTTGCAAGGAGAGACAAACAGGCATGTCAGGGCCTCTTGCCATTGTACATGAACTCTAGACACATACACCACTTTGTGCATCTGGCTTTACGTGGGTACTGGAGAATTGAACCCAGGTCAAGTTTTAGAGCAGGCACCTTTAACTGCTGAGCCTTCTCTCCAGCCCCTAGTATTCTTTATACACACTGGGGAAAATTTAACAGTAGAAGTGATAAATAGAATAAGCCCTTCTAGAAGCATTGGCTGCAGATGAGAGCAGGTGGAGAAGAAGCACATCTACCACTTTAGGTTTAAGGACCTGGTAGCTGATTTGGGGTGGTGTTTGCCCTCTCCCTTTTCTTGACAGCCACTCACCTGCAGAGTGTGCTCGATAGCATTGGGAAAGTTTTTCAGGGTACAGATGGGGATGGACTTCTCTGGTGGATCTTGGCTGGAGCTGTATGACTCTGTCAGGAAGGGGATCACCACCTGCACATTACCCTTAGTACCCAGTGTGCCTGACTCGAGCAGTGGCTTCCGGTAGTACACACAGCGGCGATCCATATACATGCCTGTGGGGTGGTGGGGAATGATGACGTGAGAGCCAAGGGACAAGAAGGAAACACTGGGAAAGGAGAGGAGAACTCGAAGCCCTCACTTCTACTCTTAACCCGCCTCCAAACTTACGGGCATCCACATTGTCCAGGGCATTGGCCACACCATCCAGGTTTTGGAAGAAATCATCGTCATAGATGCGCTCTGTGTCAGGGCACACACGGTTCTGGTGGCTTGTCACTTGGATGTGTGGATTCATCTGGCGAACAGCTGCAGTGGCTGTGTCAGACTTTAACTTCTAGGGAGGTGAGTGAAGAGATACAGATGAGGGTAGGGATTGGACAAAGCTCAGTGTATTCACTCAACAAGGCTAAGTATACATTGGAGGCAATGGACTTGACCTCTAGTTTTTTGCCTAGCCAAAACCTACTTTCCCTTCAGGTGGCAGTACTTGAGTTTGAAGTAAATTTCCTCAAACACAACCAGGATGAGAGCCCACAGAAGCAAGAGCCTTTTAAAACCCAAGCCAGGTCACACCCCTCTGCTTAGAATCCTTCCCTGACTACCATCCACACTTAGGACCCCTCTCAAACCTGCATCTCCTTATGAGCTCTTATCTGTGCCATGAGCATTCCTGTGCAGAAGGCACTCTAGTCCTATACACCCACCACAGCTGTGTGGAAACAAGGCCTTCCTCAGCCAGCCGAAACTCCCTAGCAAGCTCAACTTCCCTTTCAGTTTTTTTTTCTTCTTTTGCAAAGTGCCAACATTAACTATACCTTATTGTTAAAGTATAGACTCTGGGCTGGAGAGATGGCTCAGCGGTTAAGGCACTTGCCTCCAGTGCGTAAGGCCCTGGGTTCATTTCCCCAGTACCCACACAAGCCAGCCACACAAGGTGGTGGCCCTGGCATTCTCTCTCACACTCTCTCTCCTCTCTCTGATTGAAAATGAATAAATAAAAAATAAAATAAAAATGATACTCAATGGAGGACTGCTTATAAATGTTGAATGAATGAGAGAAACTGAGGGAAAAAGGGTCCAAAGAGAGACATGCAGAGAAGCAGGGCATGGTGATACATATCTTTAATCCCTGAGCTACAAAGTGAGTTTACAGGTCAGCCTGGGCTAGACTAAGGACCTGTCCACCCACTCAAAAAAAAAAAGACAAGCAGAGCTCAGCCAGAAAGAATAAAACAGGAGAGTGAGATGACAGAGCTCCATCAGTGTACTCCCAGTCGTCTCACCGTGACATCCCAGGGCCGGAAGAGAAACTGTCGGTTCAGATTTGATTTCTCAATGGTATCCATGTCTGTGACGATGATTTCTCCACCCTGTCCACAGCCTAGCCCAATCATGGCGAAGTTCTTGAGCAATTCACAGCCAATGGCCCCTGCACCCACCTAAGAGGCAGCCAAGAGAGACAAAGGAAATCAAGGTGATGCAGGTTGGGACTCCTCACTTCTGAAGCCAGGTCCTAGGGCTGTACCAAAATGACCCTTCATCATTTGTAGAGGACACCAGAAGAGGTAACAGGGCTGCACAAGGCTTTCCTTCCAGTTAACAAAAATGGCAATAAGAGCAAAAGACCCTCCCTCAGGATGCAAAGGGAAACCTCAGAAGTGGCCAGAAGCCAGAGGCCAGAGGCCAGTAGGGGTGAACACAGTGAGCATCAATGGGCTCACTCACCAGGAAGTACTTCTGTTTGCCTAGCTTCTCTTGCAGGTCTGAGCCAAACACAGCTATCTGCCCATCATAACGGTTCTGATGCTGAGGAATAAGAAATGAGTCAGAGAAATGCCCCAAATGATACCTTTCCCACAGGCTCCACTCACTTACTGGGAGGCACTTGTCTTCTGTCAGGGCCTCTTTGTCCTCCGGGAGACATTCAAGGGCATCAAAGTAGAGCCATTGCATGATGGGCATAAACTTCCCAGAGCAGGCCTGGTGAGGGGATAAGGAAAGAGGTAGGTCAGTGGTTAATTGCAACCTGACACCGATGGATGTTGTGATGGAGGCAGTGAGGCACCAGTTCTGACCTTCATGACCTCCTGGGCAGCCAGGCCCCCAATGAAAGCATTTATGGGTGCCAGATCCCCAGCAGCAACATAAGCTAGCTTCCGGATGAGGTCTTCATCTAACTTTTCCTGCTGCACTGTGGGCAGGGATCGAGTGTTCAGAGCCTGTGCTAGAGCCACCAGTTCTGTCGCATCCTCCTAGTGGGACAGAAGTTAATAAATAAGTAAGGATCTGTCAAGCTACTGTTGGAGATAGATGGTGGACAGGTAGAGGCATGGTGGGCCTTCAGCATCAAGGATCTCTACCCTGGATGGCTGGCCAGCCTACCTACCTCATTGCGGGGCCGAGGTGGCCGGTTGTGCTGGGCACAGAACTGGTGCAGTGCCTGGAAACCAATATGCAGCTGTGCAGGACGAGAATACTTGGCAAAGTCGGTCACCACAAAGTCAGGCTCTGCTAATGAAGCCGGCAAGGATTTCTGTAAGGGAGCAATATATCAGTATCAGAAGAAATTGGGAATTTGGAAATGTTTAGATCCACCTACCATGAGCCACTTTCCCACCACCATACTTACAAAGCTAATCTTCTTAGGTATTTTGACCTGACTGACAATGCCTCCACGGATGTAGTCAGAGAAGTTGGAGGTGTCACAGATACTAAAGGTGTAAGGACCTAAGGTGGATGGAGAGGTGATCAGTCCACAAACCCTCCCTAAAATTCACAATGCCCATAGGACAAGTCAAAAATCATCCTGACTCAGCTCAGACACCAAGCACTATCTCTCCATCCTAGGCTCCATTTGGACACCAGAAACCCCAGAGCCAGCTCAGATCCCATGAGAGCCTATGTCCCTGGCCCCAAGTCTACACTGGAAAGCTACTGCTAATGTACCAATTGGCTCAGATATGAGTGGCTCTTCTAATGTGCCCTGTTCAAAACCCACAGGCTTGCCTTAGCTCAACTCAGATACCAAGGGCCCATTATCCTATGAACACTTCAAATGTAAGATAGCCTTTTCTCCTCCATACCCACCAGCTCTGGTGGGACACCAGGAGACTCGACCTCTGGTTCATCTCAGGTCTGGGGATACCTTCATTTTGAACTCAGGAAATAACTCCTCCTTTTGATCCCCTACCTATCTCTCGTGGTCCTAACTCACCTAGCACTTTGATCTCCATGGGCTGGCTTCCGTTGAGTTGGACCATGCCCTGTACTTCTGAAAAGGAGACAAAGTCGCCACTCTCAAATCCATGTCGGGCCTCATCCAAGCAAGTAACCACACCAGGATTGTCCTGGTTAAAAAGGAACAAGCCTCAGAGGCAGGCTCAGTGTACTAAGTAGACAAGGATACTGTCACTGCCCATCCGCCTGTCAGGACCCCTTAGGTTTGTCTCCTTACCTTGGTAACCATGGAAACCATAGCACTGAGTGGCTGCTCGCCATTGGAATCTGTGAGGACCATTTCCTCTCCAAAGTCGCAAAAAAGCTGCCTGTAGAAGGAGGCAATAGGTCTGATGCCTGAGGCCTGCCTACATATGAGGCCTCGGGCATCTTTCAAGGTGTAGTATCTGTTAAAAAAAAACAAACTCAGAACATCATGGTGGGGATCAGATGACATCAGTGCCATGTGGGGAAAGAACACACAAAATGCAAAGCTTGTGTGACAGAGGAACAGTCACAGAGTAGAAAGCTGGCCTAGGAGGGGGTTGAGGGAAAAAGGGTGGCACTCACCCAAACAGGCCTCGAGTGTCTGCCACCACTAACTTGATGCCATGACTGTGACAGAACTCACCCACTCGTAGTTGGTCTTCCAGGGGGCTGTTGGTGAGGACTACCACCTGTGGAAAAGTGGAGGGCCCAGCACTGAGGGGAAGGAAAAAATAATGGCAGAAAGCTAATAGTGAGGCTCAAGCAATCCTGAAGGCAGAGTTGTCCAGGTCCTTTAGCCCTTTCACAAAGACCTTCTGGGGATCCGATTTGATGAGGGTGAAACTCAGTGAAAAGAAAATGAAAGCCTAGACCATGTCAGGTAAGATGGAAAGGTGGCTGGGCCCAGGCACTGCAGAACAGCTGACTCACTTGTTTGACAAACACCCACTTCTACCTGCCTACAACTCTGCTGTGGCCTGTGAGACACAAGTGGGGCAAAACTTTCTCTAGCCAAAGTCTGAGCTCACTCCTACCACACCCACTTGCTCACAGTTCTCAAGATACTGCCTCCTTGGCTGTAAACCTGGAGATGCTGCTTTTCATCCAAATATCCTTCCCTGCTCACCAGAGTGAGTTCCTACCACTATGGCAGGATGTTGATGTCGTACCCCAGCCCTCCAAGCAAAATTTCAGCTCTTACAGCCCAGACCTATTTTTTTTTTCCCCCAAGGTAGGGTCTCGCTCTAACCCAGGCTGACCTGGAATTCACTATGTAGTCTCAGGGTGACCTTGAAATCATGGTGATCCTCCTACCTCTGCCTCCCCAGTGCTGGGATTAAAGGTGTGCGTCACCATGCACGGCAGCCCAGACCTTTTTTTTTTTTTTTGCCCAGACCTTTTAATTAGCACCCAGACAGCCCTTCTCATGTCCCAGCTGCTATTCTACATGCTTAACCCTCACAGGAAACCTATGAAGTCAAGACCGCTGCCATTCCTGTTCCACAAATAGGAAAACCAAGACATGGGGTCCATGTGACCTGCCTGAACTCACACAAATAGACACCTATAGCTGGGCAGTCCAGTTCCAGTGTGTTCTTATCTCCTATGTAGCAATGCCTGTATACCCACATCTTTCCCCCAAAAGGCCAACCTAGGCTCTCATCTTGCCCATACTCCCTAAGCTCTCCAGCACCCAGGCCAGCCTTTAAATACTGAATAATACTCAAAGGGCCAGAGATGAGTTCCAAGAGAATCAAGCAAGGAAGGTAGGTGGTGCCCAAGTACCTGAAAGCCACTAAGGAAGTCTTCAACAAGGGGCCCAGTGTAGGCAGTGACAGGCACATAGCTGTTGAGCTCAGCAAGCCGGGGCTGGGACACTTCAGCCCGGTTTTTACCAATGTCCTCCTCCCGCAGGTAAAACTGTAAAGGGGGCCAGGAGGAAAAGAAGTGAGGTGCCTTTGGTGTACAGAGGGGGGTGCCTCAGCAGGGGGAAGTATGTTGGGAAGAGGTACCTGAGAGGAGAGGTCAGCCCACTGGGCAGTGCCTTGGTCATGAAGGGTGACAGCCTTGACCCCACCAAGGATAATATTCTTAGCGATCTCCACACCCAATCCCCGCAGGCCAGAGACCAGGACACTGGATGTCTGGAGCCGCTTCATTGCCTCATGGCCCAACACATACCTGCCAAGTTAGAGGGTCAGGGTCTGGCCAACCCAACCCTATTCATTCATTGTCCACTCCCACCTCAGGCAGGTTTTGGGCTCACTTACAGCTGCCGGGAGTAAAGGCCCTCATCTATATCTGCTTCACTGCTGTTCTTTGCCATTCCCTAGGGATGGAGGGCAAGAACAGATTCAGGGAGACCTGCAGGACAGATATTATGAAAGAGACCCCTCCCCACCTTGCCACGGAGAAGACACTCACGTTGGTTGGTATCGAGGACACTTCAGACAACACGGACTGAGCAGGGAAGCAGTCAGAACCTGGCTTTGGATCAAGCCCAGACACGCGACGTTTCTTGGACAGCGGCGAGCTGGACATCTAGAGGGGAAAGGAGGGTCAGAGGTGAACTTGGGGTGCATTGTGATATTTTTCTGCTTGCTAATGGTGACTGTGGGAGGAGAAAGACAAGTGTTAGCAATCCACTTTACAAAAGAAACTGGCACAAAAAGATGAAGTGACTTGTCCAGGGTCAGAGCACTGTCACACCCAAGATTTGAACCCAGATGGCTCAACTGCCAAATTGATGCTGACTCTTTTTCTTAAATATTATTAGTTTATAAGCAGAAAGAGATAGAAGAGAGGCAGAGATAATAGGTGCACAAGGGTCTCCAGCTGCTGCAAACAAACTCCACATGCATGTGCCACTTTGTGCATCCAGCTTTACATGGGTACTGGGGAACTGAACTTGTGTCATTAGGCTCAGCAAGCAAGCACCTTAACTGTTGAGCCATCTCTCCAGCCCTGCTGCTGACTCTTAACCATTTACCCAGAAGAGAAAATTCCAATGCTATGGCAGACAAGAGCAACAAGAATGTTTTGATAGATAGGTGTGAATTCAGGACAGACTCAGTTTTGGAATCTTAATCTTTGCCACTCCTTGATGGCTATCAGTTAAACCCCAAGGAGCTTTGTTTCTTCACCAATAAAACAGGAGACCATAATATGGATCCATAAGGTTGCTGAGGTGAGAAAACACTTGGCTCAGAATAAATAGGTAACACCAAATAGCCATTCTCTTTGCTCTCCTCTTAGTCCCAGGGACCAGAGGGTGGAGGCAGGAGGGAAGGGAAACAAGGCTGAGGCATCCAGCCATCAGGGGGGGCAAGATGGCAGGACATACCTTGCAGAGAATACAGCCCCCAAAAGGGCCCAGGAGGGTTTTACAAAGCCCACACCCCACCCTGGCTTTAGGGATAGAAAATAAACTCAAGCCAATAAAACAAGTTGTAGGAGGAACAAAAACACACACTTCCCAAGTCTCATCTGCATGTGGAGACCCTTAAGCAGGTAACGATTAATGAATATTTACTAGGAGTCCTCCCTAAGATGCCACAGTAAGCATTTATGAGCCTTGTCTCTGTCTGTCCTCAGGGCACCCTGTGGGATTTGGACTCCTATAATTCCCAATTCACAAGAGAATTCAGTCGGGGATGTTTGGTGGCTTATCCAAGATTTGCACTAGGATTGGCTGAGCTGGAACCAGAGAGTATCAGCCAATTCTGAAGCCCAATGGACTTCTCTTTCTGATGTTATCAAGTTCCATGCTCTCAGTGGTCCTGATCCTGCAAGCCAGGGTTTAACATCCCTGCTGAACAAATGAGAAAACCTGAGCTCACATGGTCAACTGACTTGCCAAAGGTCACACACTAGATCCCAGAGAAAGAACAAAACAGCCTACTGTTAGCCGGGCGTGGTGGCGCACGCCTTTAATGCCAGCACTCGGGAGGCAGAGGTAAGAAGATCGCCGTGAGTTCAAGGCCACCCTGAGACTACAGAGTGAATTCCAGGTCAGCCTGGACTAGAGCGAGACCCTACCTCGAAAAACCAAAAAAAAAAAAAAAAAAAAAAAAAAAAACCAACAGCCTACTGTTGAAAGTGACACTCACACCTTTAATCCTAACACTCAGGAGGCAGAGGTAGAAGAATCGCTGTGAGTTTGAGGCCACCCTGAGACTCCACAGTGAATTCCAGGTCAGCCTGGGCTAGAGCAAGACCCTATGTCAAAAAAAAAAAAATGGCTGGAGAGATGACTCACCGGTTAAGGCACTTGCCTCCAGTGCTTAAGCCCCCAGTTCAATTCCCCCGTGCCCACATAAGCCAGACCCACAAGGTGGTGGCCCTGGTGCGCTCTCTCTCTCTCTCTCTCTCTCTGTCTCTCTCTCTCTCTCTCTGCTTGAAAGATAAATAAATTTTTTTTTAAATTTTTTTTAATATTTTATTTATTCATTTTTCAAGCAGAGAGATACAGAGAAAGAGAGAGAGAGAGAGAGAGAGAGAGAGAGAGAGAGAGAGAGAGAGAGAGAGTGTACCAGAGCCACCACCTTGTGGGTCTGGCCTATGTGGGTCCTGGGGAATTGAACCGGGGGCCTCAGGCACTGGAGGCAAGTGCCTTAACCACTGAGCCATTTCTCCAGCCATAAATAAATTTTTTTTAAAAAAAAGAAAAGAGAGAAAAATGAAGCCTAATGCCTGGCATGGTGGAACACACCTTTAATCCCAGCACTTGAGAGGCTGAAGTAAGAGGGCTACATCATGAGTTCTGAGTCAACCTAGGCTATGAGACTGTCTCATAAAACCCAAAGGAAGTGAAGCTGGTGGTAGTGGAGGATCCAGGTGATAGGACCCGCAATCACTCCCTACATGACCAGTGCTCTTTTCTGGACCACCAACATACATACCTAAGAGTCCATCTTGGCACTATCACTCTGTAACGCTAACCAGAATGATAAGAGCTCCCTACAGAGTAAAGAGCTTTGTCTAATCCTGTCAATGCCCATGACCCACACACACCTATGCTCACATCAGAAATGAGAAAACAGAACAAGAGAACTCCCCCCACTTTTCCAGAGTCATGAAGCTTGTGGGGAGCAGTTTGTGGGATTTTCCTGGGTGAATATCAGGTCTCAGCTCTGGATCCAGCCGGGATAGCTAAGAGATGAGAGGTAAGGTAAGGGGCAAGAGACAAAGGGAGAGCTGGGCATGGTGTGGTGGCACAGGGCTTTAATCCCAGTACTTGGGAAGCAGAGGTAGGAGGATCATTGTGGGTTTGAGGCCACCCTGAGACTACATAGTGAATTGCAGGTCAACCTGGGCTAGAACAAGACCCTACCTTGAAAAAAAAAAAGGAGAGAGAAGGCTGCCTAGGGTCCTTGAGTGTGCCAGTCAATTGCTGAAAATGCTCAGGTCCAACCTGAGTAGGAAGAGGCTTGATAAATCAGGGAGACAAAGGCCAATTCCTATTTACCATTTACTGATTCTGTAACCTGACATGGGGATCTCATTTCTTCTGAGTCCCTTTGTGGCCAAAACTCAGAACATAAGCTCTACTGTGGGCACCTTCCTACATTACTTGTCTCCCTGTTCTGTCATTGATTGGTTGTTTTGGGACATCCTTTCCTCACTCCCTAAATCAGACATGATCCAGGGCTAGAGAGATCTTTTTTGTTGTTGTTTGAGAGGAGGTCTCACTCTGTAGTCCAGGCTAGTGTCAAAGTCATGGTGATCCTCCTACCCTCAGCCTCCTGATTGAGTGCTGGGATTAAAGGCATGAGCTACCATGCCTGGCTTCAGAGAGATCTTTATTAGACCTTTCACCTCTCCACCCCTAGTACTGGCAAATAAGGGTCTAAGCAGGTTGGAAAAAAATGTTCAAAAATGGATGTCAAAGCCAGGCATGATAGAACACACACCTGCAATCCCAGCACTCAGGAGAGGCAGGGTTGTAAATTCAAGGCCATTCTGGACTGCATAGTGAGACTCTCTCAAAAAAGAAAAAGGGAAAGCCGGGCGTGGTGGCTCACGCCTTTAATCCCAGCACTCGGGAGGCAGAGGTAGGAAGATCTCCGTGAGTTCAAGGCCACCCTGAGACTACATAGTGAATTCCAGGTCAGCCTGGACTAGAGCAAGACCCTACCTCGGAAAAAAAAAAAGAAAAGAAAGAAAGAAAAAGGGAGATCATGATTACCAAGGTTTGGAGTAGCCTTGTAGCATGTGCTCAGGCCTCTTTTGCAAAGATAAATTGGGGTTTAAAGCACTTCAAAACTTACCTGGGTCTCCAAACTGATGACTGTGAAGTCTGAGCATGCTGTACCCACAAAGTAGAGAGGGGGTAAGGGATGAATCCTGCAGTAGGTCTGGGAGGGGGCAGGCGCAGAGCCAGATGATTAAGATGGAAGAAAAAGCTATTAGCAGAGCAGGGATGCTGAGGCATACCAAGCTTCCTGGGAGGAGCTAACTGTGAAGTCCTTGGGAATATGAGAGGGGAATCAGGAAGTGATCAAATTCAAATTGCTGTAAAGGAAACAGGAAAGGGGGGATGGGAGAAGCCCTGTGGCAAGGGGCAAAGGTCTTAGGAAAGATTCAAAGGTGGGTCTCAGTAATAGATGAAGGACTCTAAAACCTGAGAATGATGAGGCCCTGCAAATTTCTAGGATCAGATGCTGGTGGAGAAAAGCCACCAAAAAGAGCAGGAATTCACAGAGGAAGAGGTGTTTCTATGTTGTTCTTAGAGTCCCAGGAACCTGGGAAGTTAAATGCTTAGGGTCTGGGAGAGGTCTCTGAGGGCAGATTCTTGGAGGTATTTCTAATGGAGCAATAAAGGGCATGTGTGGATCTGACAGCATACTAGCTACCACAGCTGCTCTCTCACAGGGTAGGTAGGAGATGAGTCAGACAGTTCAAGCCTTAAAAAATGTTACTAAGTTAAAATCTGGGCTAGGTCTCCAAGTAGTTTCTCTGAGCAATTCTGTCTGACTTTATGGGATCTCTCTGAGTAGATGTTGAGGTTTTCTACAAGGATGGAGGACAAGTGGGCTTGATGGAGAAAGGGTATCTGATTCTATGAGGGGAAAGCAAAAGCTAAGAGCCTCTGGCTAAGATGCTAGGGGCTTTTTAAAAAAAGGATGCAGGCCAATCCTGAGACCTGATGTGAATAAGGGGATCTGTGAAAAGAGAATCTAGAACTCTGGTCTGCTTCCGATGGGAGACTGTGGGTCTAGGATGAGGTTGCCTAGCAGAAAGGGGCTAGAAGCCAACAGAGTCTGAAAGAATAGATGGCAGGGGATCTCTAATGGAGGATTATGTGTCCAAACAGTACCTCCCTAGTGTCTGGTCCTCTGGGGAAAGATACTAGGAGCTAAGGGTGTCTGATGGGGACAATGCTGGAGAACAGAATAACAGAGCATGAAAAGCGGGAAATTACCTAAAAGTAGGAAAGGTCTCTATGGGCAGATTCTAGCCACAGGAGTGTCTAAATCAGATGCTGATAGAGGACTCTGAATAGAAATGTTGGGTGTCTCTGATAAAGGATGTTAGGCCCAGGGTGGGGTTGGGAGACCTCAGATGTACAAAGGGGTCTCCTACAGGAAGGCCAGACCCAGATGGCTTTTCACAAGGTCTAATCTGTCTTGCAGCTCTAAGGAAAGACAGTGTACTGGGAGGGGGGGGGGGAGGACACTTCTGAAGATGAAAAGGAGGCTCTCAGAAATGAGGGCCATACAGAACCTCCCTGAGGTCTGAGGGAGGGCGCAGCGGGCGCTGTTTTATAAGCCGCAATACTGAAGGGCTAAGAGGAACCTCAAGGGAGATTCTAGGGAAGGTCTTGAATGGAGTACAAACAAATGTTGATGCTGGTGTATTAAATGGGAGACTGCGGGAGTTTTGATAGGCAAGGCAAAGTCTCCAAAAGCAGCTGGAAGGGGGGGGGGATTCCTGCCCTCAAGGTCAGATTTCAGAGCCCAAGGGAGTAGGGTGGTCCCAGAAGAGAACTATGACCCGCCCAGCCCTGAGATCTGCCCCCACCCTGCTGATCCCTGAAGTCCAGGACACTGCAGTCTGCATGGAATCAACCTAAGCTAGAAGCAAGCAGGGACCCTCCCATGGCTCCCACAACCCTTGCCCCAGGCGAGGTGCAGAGAAAGGCTATTACCAATGCCGGTTCCCCGGGTCGTGAAGCTGCCAACTCCTCAAGGAGCCAAAGCCAAGCCCAGCCACCTCCTCCTCCTCCTTCTCCTCCCTGCCGCCTGGGCTGCCTAGATCGCTGCCTCCTTCTCCCCAGGCCGCTGTGGTTGTAGCTGTCCTCAGTACCTTCTTCACCCCAGCAGCCGACACAAGATGGCGGCGGCTGAGCTGAAGGCCGGAACAAAACCTTCAACCCCACCCCCAAAAGCCCGGATGTAAGAAGGACAAGCCCAATCATGAATCATGCATATCCCCAGCCCAATAGGTGGCTTCTTCAATTAGAAAGGATAACAGCTCCATCTTGTGGCGACTGGCTAGAAAAACGGGTGGAACAAGAGGCCACGCACATTAGATATTATAAAGAATGACTTGCAGCTCCCAGGCAGTCACGGAAACCTAGGAAGGACCTTAAGACGTTTACTGATAGTGAATTATGCATGAAGCAAGGTGGTTGGTTGGCTAACACCAGGCAACCAGAAAGCAGATGTTAAAAACATGGCAGCCACACCTCGCTGCTCATGAATAATGAATGACTTTGCAGCAGCCGGAAAGCCAAGGAGAACAGAGCTACATCTTATTCGTGAATAATGCATGAGCACCAGTGGGCTGGAACAAAAGAGGTACGCCAGTTTATAGCTCCTTCTAAAGCCCTGTAAGCAAAGATAGCTACTGCAGGGAAAACGCACTTCCTTAGCTCCTGAAGGATGCTAGCGAGCAGCTAGCTCTACCTGGAAAGAGGTCAAGAAAGGACCTACCCGGGCCAGGCATGGCGATGCATGCCTGTTTAATTCCAGCACTTGATAGGTGGAAGCAGGAACATCGTTAGTTTGAGGCCAGCCTGATTATGAGAGACTATCTCAAAGAAGTCCCATCCAGTTCACGAATTATTCATTAAACTGGATGGACAGCCTCTCACTCAACATAGCCCCGCCCAACAAACCGGGATTATGATACAATAGTCAGAGCAATGTGTCATAAAAGATGACCCAGCCATCTAGCCATAGGGGAAACCCACATGCAAGCCCCTGTACTCTACCTTCAGCTACTTAGAAACCTTGTCCCAACCAGATCTAGACTTTAACAGATGCCTCAGTTTCCAAAAGTGTAATAGAACCCATCCACCATGGGCTGGACAAAAGAGCACTTGCCTAGCATGCAAAATGCCTGGGGTTCAATCCCCAGCACAGCAACCCCTACCTAAAAAGAAATTTACCTCGTAGAGATGAATGAGGATAGAATGGGTTTTACAATAGCGCTGTTAAATTTTAAAATATTTATAACTATAAAATAACAATATTTACAACAATCTAAATTTACTAGAGAAATTCTCCCAGTTTGGACCATTTTCCTGGAACAGAAAATCACAATAACAGTAACTTTACCTAATGATAGATTCTAAATGAGTAAATATGTAGAAAGGGTTTAGAAAAGTGCATGGCACACAGGAAGTACCATATAACTAATCCTTAACAGCATCGCTGTGTTTAAGAGACAAGGAAGATTCCTGTAATTTCAGTATTTAGCAGGCTAAGGCAGCATGATCACTAGTTCCAAGGCATTCTGGAAGTAGTGAGATAGGGGAGAGGGAGGAAGGAGAGAGCTGAGAAAGACAGGCATGGAGAAACAGAGAATCTTGCTATATTGCCCAGGCTGGCCTCAAACTCCTGGATTCAAGAGACGATCCTGCCTCACTCAGTCTTCTAAGTAGCTGGGAGGACAATCGAACCACTGAGCCCAACCTTTAAATGGGGGGTTGGTGGGGCAAGCAGGTGAAGTCCCAGGCTAGCCTTCAACTCACAAACATTCTCTTTTTTTTTTTTTTTTTTTTTGGTTTTCCGAGGTAGGGTCTCGCTCTAGCCCAGGCTGACCTAGAATTTATTATGTAGTCTCAGGGTGGCCTTGAACTCACGGTGATCCTCCTACCCCTGCCTCCCGAGTGCTGGGATTAAAAGTGTGGGCAACCATATCCGGCAAATATACTAATTCTTATTGTGCATACCCATTTCTCAAGTACAAAGACTTGACAAAGATCTCACTAAGGATAGATGGGATTTGAATTTAGAGCCTTGATTGGCAATCGAGGATTACTGAGACATAAAAAAATGAGCGCCTGAGGGCTGGAGAAATGGCTCAGCGGTTAAGGCACTTGCCTCCAGTGCCTAAGGCCCTGGGTTCAATTCCCCAGGTCCCACATGAGGCAGAACCACAAGGTGGTGGCCCTGGTGTACTCTCTCTCTCTCTCTCTCTCTCTCTCTCTCTCTCTCTCTCTCTCTCTCTCTCTCTCTCTCTCTCTCTCTGCTGGCAAATGAATAAATAAAATATTTTTTAAAAAATGAGCGCCTGAGATTCCATCTCTTTGCTAAATGCAACACTTAAATCTTGGAACCTGGGCTGGAGAGATGGCTCAGAGGTTAAGGCACTTGCCTCCAGTGCCTAAGGCCCCCGGTTCAATTCCCCAGGACCCACATGTGCCAGACCCTCAAGGTGGTGGCTCTGGTTCTCTCTCTCTCTCTCTCTCTCTCTCTCTCTCTCTCTCTGCTTGAAAAATGAATAAATAAAATATTTTTTAAATCTTGGAACCTGTAAGGGAAAGCTAACCAGGGATCAACCAGATAAAGCTGTGAAAGCCACGCCCCTCATAAATTATGCACAGCACCCCGAAAAAAAAAAGCCTTAGAAAAGTCGGACCACTCCTTATCTTCGCTGATTATTTATGGATTATCAATAAAGTCTAATTTTCGAGGACTTCGGACCACCTTTATGCCCCCTCGGCACGCCGATCTGCCCCCTGAAGGCTAGTTCATAAACGGATACCTCCAGAGGACCAGGTGCACCATAACAACTCCAGCCCTCCCCTCATAAATGAATAAAGCCGTGACCAACAATTACCGGGTTGGCCCCGGGTTGCCTCAAGAAGAGCCCAGAAGACGCTTTCTTGCCCGGCCTCAGTCGAGAGGCTGGCTCCTGTGCCAAGAGGTCACAAAGGCCACGGATGCCTTCACAATGCCTCGTCGGTCCGGAACATTCCCTCTATCACCAGGTAACATTCTGAAACCTGACCTCCCGCCTTGACTTTAGCCATCTTAAACTTCTCTCCCCTTGGGGAACCCAAAAATCCTGCCCACAGACAGAATACATATAGCCCGCGCCTCCCAAGAGCCCCCCCCTAAACCCTGCCTCCGAGGGGTATGACCCTGCATCCAAGAACTACCTCAGAAACGGACTCCGAAATCCCACCAAGAGTCACCAAGCGCCGCCTCCTAAAGGTCTCCTAAAAAGCAGACACCCTCAAAATGCCACCCGGGGCCCGCAGCCTCCAGATATGTCTAGCGGGGACCCCCAGAGTTGGGATAAGGGAAGCACCCTTTCCAAATGCGGTCCAGGGGCTTGTGGGGCAAGGAGCTCCCCCTCACCCCTGTGCTGGACGGAAACCAAGCCTTCCTTCAGGTGAGCTGAAGTCACAGTGCAACGGAAGAGCAAGCCACCTCCGCCTCACAAGAAGAACCAGAGTTTGCGCGGAGCTGGGAAGCGCGGGGCCTTAGAGGACCGGGTCTGAGGTGTACCACGAGAGCCTTGCTAGAGGGGCGTTTGTCCCGGTGGCGACACCGATGGCGGCCGTTTCCAGCCACTATATCCCTACACGTGATGGTACGTCCTCGATTCGAGAAGCATGCTGGGACTGGTAGTCCGGCCTCTACAGTGTCTGGCGCACGTGGTGAGCATCAGCCTAGAAGTTGGGAAAAGAGATGGCTCAGTGGTTAAGGCACTTGCCTCCAGTGCCTAAGGTCCGAGGTTTAATTCCCTAGGACCCACTTAAGCCAGGCCCACAAGGTGGTGGCCCTGGTGCGCTCTCTCTGTCTGTCTCTCTCTCTCTGCTTGAAAATGAATAAATAAAATATTTTTAAAAAGAAAGAGCTCTTAGAAAAAAAAAAGATTTCCCAGAGCTGGGGCTGTGCTCTATGAGGGTAGGAAAAGGATTGGCACGTGACAGTGCCTCCAGATGAAATGGCGAGTCCACGAGTCTTCCCCCCCCCCAAGCACACATTCCCTAAATGTCACCACAGTTTAAGTGGCCAAACGTGTTCATTCATTTTTTTCTTTTTTCTTTTCTTTTTTTCCGTTTGTGGAGCTCAAGCTGTGGACTAGGTCCCGGCGCTTCCTCCTTGCCCTCATGAAATTAGCGTACTAGCATGACAGACTGACTACGGAACACAGCAAAAATTGTAGTTTCACACGTAAAAATGTGTTGTTATAGATAGCTGTGACTATAAATTACATATATATATATATATATATATATATATATATATATATATATATATATATATATATATATATATATATATATATATATA